>JAHWFP010035529.1:121803-138415 GCA_023313725.1 Lithobius niger
AAAGAAACCTGTTTTATTTTCTTGAAACTGTTCAGCCGAAGTATGTTCATTGTTCTCGATATTTTAAAAAAGAAATCCTTCATTAACCAGCTGAAAGCCGTAAGGGGAGAATATAAATGGCCTGTTTCAAATGATGACCCTGGAAGGTTGGGAAGGGGCAGTAATGGTAACCAACAGGCCCACTGGCTTTATAATCTACCCTGGGCAAGGCAACTGCCAAATATACAGCCCTAGTTACAATGTACAGTAATTTTTATAAAAGTGCTTAAGAACGATGGTTAACGTTATTCAAAGGCATGCCTTCATAGGTCAGATCAGGTATTTCAATGTCTTAAATAGTTAGAGCTTCCGGAATCTGCCTGGAAGGTTTACAACACTCATTAAACCCACCCCACCCCCTCACTTCCCGGGCCAATAGCCATAAAGTGGACTCTAGTTTCGTTTTTTAACTGCAAAAAAAACATGAACAGAACAAAGGAGAGGGTACATAAATGCCCATGACGGTGGGCAGAGAAGGAAGGGGGGCGTGGGAAACACCCCCCCCCCCGGTCGAAATCACAAAATGTGTCATAATGCTAAATAAGTTCCTCCAGAATACGTGAAAATGTAGAAGCCGGATACGGAAGTGATGTACAGTAAATGCTTCAGCTTGCCGGACCCTACTCGGGAGCTAACAACACCCCTGGTTATGTTCGGCCTCCTGCGAATTTTTTCCGGGTTGTGGCTATGGTGCCACTACATCAAGTCATTCAAGAAAAAAGTTTGGTGACATTTCGCTCAAAATGTTGAGGACCTGATCCCTCAAACCAGTGCCCAACCGATGCATACAATCTTTGCGCACGATTTAAAACAAAACCATATTTCATGAAGCAGTTCACATCCACAACCCCCATTTCCTCCCATCCCCCCACCAGAAAAAAAACACGCAACTAGTACGAAAACATTTATCAAAAGCTGTGATGTTTTTTACAGCTTTCAGCAACATTTATTGTTTGCAGAAATTATTAACTTATGCAATCCTTTAAAAGTTTTACAAAATGCATTTACAACTCTCTTGACAAGAGTGAGACGTAGTTGCAGTTTTGAACCCAATACGATTAGGCCTATCACGAAGTTTTGCAGCAGGTTGGTGCATCGTGCTGAATCTGAGTTTGTAGAGATATGGATTTGGTCTTAAACCGTCATCAACGCCTCCAGTTCATACCTCCAGTTGACTCTGCTTAAACACACAAGATGGTGTGTGAGGGCACAATTAAGGGTTGACCTAAATATTCGATCATAAATTAAATGGGGTCTAATAGGGCAATATCTCGGTAACAAAACATTTTCGTATAGGTGTTGGATATGACTTTTTGACTTGTCTTTACCTGCTTAGTACGCCCTGGAAGTTTGTCGGATTTATTCTGAAACACCCTGCATAACAGTTCGAAATTGTACCCATTTAGAAATAAGATCCACCGTTGAATTCTTGCCATGGCCAGAATCGAAACCTTTCTGCCAAATACCCACTGTAATGCTTGCTGATCTGTCTGCAGTATGAATTTGCGTCCAAATAAGTATTGGTGGAACCTTTTTACACACAAAAATAATTGAGAGAGCTTCCCGATAAAAATTAGCATAGCCAAGTTCTACCTTACTTAATACTCTTGAAACAGAGGCCACTGGTGAATCCTCATCAGAGGGCAGCACATGAAATAAAGCTGTGCCTACGTTTACTCCACTTGTATCACACTGGAGACTCAGCGGAAGGTTTGGATCATAGTGCATGAGGACCCTAGCTTCAATGAAAGCTTCCTTAGCATTCTGCTCTGCCTTAGAGCATTTTTTGTCCCACTGCCATTATTTTTTGGGTAAAAGTAATCTGTTAAGAGGTGCCAGTATGGAGGTCAGATGGGGGACGAATTTACCATACAGGTTCATGAATCCAAACAGGATTTAAGCTCTAATACATTTTTAGGCTCGGGTGCTAACTTTATGCTATCTAGCACTTCAGGTCTGTTGGACACTCCATCTTTGTCAATCTGGAAACCAAGATAGTCCATCCGTTTTTGACCCAACTTACATTTAGATTTCTTAACCCTAAGTCCACTTTCCTGCAGTGCTGTACAGACCTTCAGCAAAGTGTCATCATGCCCCTTGACATTTCCAGCAGCTAGGATATCGTCAAAAAATGGGTTAGCCTGAGGTATTTTCCTCAGCACGCGTTCTAACTGCTTCCTGAAGATGCCTGGAGAAGATGCTAAGCCAAACGGACATCTCTGCCATTGGAAGAGACCCAGACATGTGGTTATTGTTAACAGTGCCTTAGATTCTTCATCCAACTCCACTTGCACGAATGCATCGCTTAGATCTATTATTGAAAATGTATCACATCCCGAAAGCTAACTAAACAAATCCTCAGCACGTGGAAAACGAGGTGATATTCTACTTCCAGCTGAGAATTAACTGTGCCCTAGTAGTCACCCACTTGCGAATGTCTCTGTTCTGTTTAAAGACCAACACTGTGGGCATAGCCCAGGCGCAGCAATCTACTGGCTTCAAAACCCCCTCCCTAACCAATCTGTGGATTTCTGCCTCCACCTTTCCCCTTACAGCCAAAAGGACCGGTAGAGGCTTTTCATGAACATGTGTTACACCAGCTTTAAGTTTGATGCTGGCCTTGAAACCTTTAAGGGTGCCCATATATGGTGAAAACACGCTGGGGAACCGAGCAAAGACTTCCTGGTCGGAAACAAAATTTGTACTCTGAGTTTCAGATTCACTTTCAATTTCAACTATTTCTTGAATTATTAGTTGGTCACAATAAGGGTTCAAATTCAACCTAACCCTACCCATTAAGCTACGTCCCAGCAAAGCAAATTGCACCCACAGAGCAATAACAGCTCTAAATTTTGCCGTTATATTATTTAAGGTTACATTTACCAAAAAAACACCTAGTGACTTCACTGCATCACCTATCCACAGCAAAATTTTCTAATATCTAAATCTAATAATCTCTAATAATCGAAATCTAATAATTTCTAATATTTTCAAAATATCCAATTTAAAACCAGCAAAATAAGTATGGTGCCAGCTGGCTGATAGTAATGGCGCACTTGAACCTGAATCTATTTCAAGTGGTAAGCTATGCCCATCTACTTTGCACTCAATAAGGGCGATGACAGATTCAACTATTGTAAGAACTTCAAAATCCTCCTGATCAGATTCAGGGCTCTCAACACTTCCACCCTCTGTAACATCTGCTATTCACAGTTTAACCTTAATGTGGTCGAACTTGGACATGCATGGCTAAATCTTTGAGACAAACACAGGACTACTGGCAGGATCAACATGATAACTTTCTATCAACAATGGCCTCCTTCGGAACTACGAGGGCGAGCCTTCTCGCCCACAGTCCACCTACCCCATAACTTTCCGGAGAAGGAGAGCGTAACACACGAACCACGAAGCAAAATGGCAAGCCTTCAGCCAAATTAAAGGGCACATTGTTAACTAGTTGGAAGCCATTCTTCTGAAGCATGAGTGAAACCCTGCATTTAAACTGAGGACACTCCCAAGCTCAAGGCATCATATCACAAAAGCGAGAAAGTTAGGTTCTTCATATACTTACTAAAGCTTGGACATTGCCTAGCCTCCTACCTTTGTTTATCCATCCATAGCCTGAAGACAGAAAGACCAATCTAATGGTAGGACCCGGCTTCTTACGTACAAACTTTTCCAGCATGCTCCCTTTAAACTCTTTTGTTCACAGCCAATGCATCCCGAATTCTTAGGAAACATACGAGCAATGACCGATTTGACTGCTGCCTACCTGGTATTCCGAACCCTAGACACAGTAGCAAGAGACACACAAGTCAGGATTGTCCAGTTGCTCAAGCATGAGGAAGGCCCAGCATAATACCCTTGTGTACTGCCCGCAGCCCGAAGACTGTCGGAGCAAGACTACAGTAGGGCTAGCCCACTAACATTCAAACCTTTTAGCAGCACATCACCCGACTCTTTCGACCACAGCCAATGCATCCCAAACTCAGAACCGACAGCCAGAAATGATTCGCCTGCTGCTAAAGCACGCTCAAACCCAGGACACAGAAACACGTGGAACAAGCAAGTTAGGATCGTCCACTTACTCAAGCTCGAACACGTTCCAGCAGGCCACCCTTGCATGCCCACCTGCAGCTCGAAGAACGACTGAGCAAAATTTCTCATTCGTTGACAGTCAGTGCATCCTGAACTCAAGGAACACTCAACAATAAATGATATGCTTGCCACCTAATGTACTTAAATGAACACAGTATACGATGCACCAATGGAACGATCTAGACAAAATTGTCCACTTACTCAAACTCGTACATGGTCCAGCATGCTACCCTTGCGTATCACCCGCAGCCCAAAGAGTGACAAAGCAACATTGTGGTTGGTCTAGGCCGTCAATGTTCAAACTAGTTCAGCAGCACATCACTGGTCTGTACCTGAATTCCAGTGTGTGCACCTTTCGTGCACACAGTTGCTTGATGCATGTTGTGCTTACTCCTGATTTGCTCCTTGAAGTGTACCTGCTAATTACCCATCTATTTTCTAGCCAATCAGTTCCCAATCATGTGACCATTGTAAAGGTTATATATACATGTGTATCAGCAATAAACCATCACTTGCATCGCACTCAATACCTTGTTTGTTACTTTAGTTAGTTAGGCTAAGTTGCCATTAGGGCAACAGTAAAGATGTAAGTCAAATGCTTTTCAATTGGCAACAAGGGTAAAAGGGATGGGCCGTCATCTTTCTTAGATATGTTTAAATTTCCCCCTCGCAGCTTCAAACTTCTAGCTCCAATTTTGAGGTAAAACGAAATTTTGTTATTTTGGCAAAATAATAGTAGTCATTCTGCTAGTGGGATGGATTTAGCTAGTTTCACAATATATTTTAAAGTTTGTGTCAATGCGAAGCGTTGCGACATTTCCAACTATACTATACTGGTTAGCAGTGTCAAAATGATCGCAGCCGGAATTAGTTTAGTTTATTGAAAATTGCCATGTACATGAAAACTTGAAAGTTCTAAAGCATGTCTACTTTATTACTTTTTGATAATCTTTTAGCTTCGTTGCTTCGCTGCTCAAACGGCTAAGTGCTTATTGTGTGGTTTTCTTGGTTTGTGTGTTTAAAACTGCCTTTTTTACATTTAAAGCTAGCGTGTTAAGAACTAGTAAGCTTTTAATGTTAAATTGAAACCTACAGACATATAGTGAAGTAAATTTTTGTTAGTTAATTTTGTGGCCAGTTTACTGCTTAATTGCTTGCATTAATGTTTAATGGTTAATTACTTACTATATGGGAAAGATAAGTTTTATCTAGAAAATTGTTTTGTGAGTATAATTCTGAAAGTATTTTTACAGGGCGCAGTAACTAATTTAGATGTTAAGCTCGTGCAAATTAAATTTTGTAAAGTAAAAGGCCATTTGATAATATAAACTTTAGCTAACTGTTCAGTTTTCAGTAATGACGTCTGATTTGGAAACTGAAATCGACGTCGTTAAACATAATGGTTTTTTTCAAGCATTTAATGCAAAGAGTCATAGATGGTCAATGTACATCTTAAGATTTAAATGTTTTCTTAAGGCAAAGAAAATTAAAGATGTAGATCGCTATGATGTAGTGTTAGCCAGTGTCGGTGAGTTGTTCCAAAAAATAGTAAGAATTATTGATCCTCTGTCTGTTGAAACCACTGCTTGTGATGTGCTGGTTAAAGCTGTTGAAGAATTTGTAGAACCAGCACCTAGTACAATTTTAGAAAGGCTTACATATAATAAAAGGTCTCAAAACCTAATGAATCAGTAGCTGAGTTTGTAGACCCCTAAAAAGTTACTTAGCACTGTGGATATAACAGCATCACCACAGGTAAAATAAAAGAACATATGATTCGCGATAGAATAATTGCAGGAATTAATAGTCTCGCACTGAAGCACAAATTTATCAAGAAAACACTAGATTTGAAAGGTACAGTAGAGCTTGAGATTTCGTTTGAAGCAGCTGAACTAAACCAAGTAGAGTTAAAAATACATGATAAGAGTGTTTATTACGTAGCTCAAGCTAAATTTAAAAGTAAATCGTATCATCAATCAGCTACGACGTCCTCCTCGAGTTTTAGAGATATAATTGTGTTTTTTTTGTGGATTAAAGGAAAAAAACAGTTGCCATTTTAAGGAGTACACTGTGGCCGATGACACAAAAAGGACACTTGAAAGCGGTTTGCAACAAAAAACCTAAGTTGCATATGCAGAATACTCCTACACCTGAATTTAAACCGCGCCCTAAACAAAGTAGTGGCAAAAAGCAAAAATACGGTTGCAGGAATAATAAAGCTCTTTTGGTACAACAAAATGATGAATCGGAGTGTAGCTTGGCAGTTGATAGTTCTTCTGACAGCGAGAATTGTAGCTAATCAGTTGCTTACTTGGAGAACAACACAATGAACATTAATGCACTTAGAACAGTGAGGTTGATGGTTGATTGTATTATCAATGGTGTAAGGTTGCCACTAGAAGCAGATTGTGACTGTGACACCACCATCTTACCTTTTAGTTGGATTGTAAGGATTGTAAGCTCATAAAGTTCAATATTACGTTGAACTCTTGTACGAGAATATTAAGCTCATAAAGTTCAATATTACTGTAAAATCTTGGTCTAGGCAAGTTGAAAAAGTACTGGGTCCCCTTAAAGTGGAAGTGAAAACAGGTGAAAATACTGAACTGGTTTAAGCTTTGATTTTTGATAATGAAAAACAGCATTTATTGGGCAAAGACTGGATGTCTATTTTTGATTACAACCTAAAGCAGTTCCATCCCTTGGGTTTGAGTAACATCAAAAAACTTCAAGAGGAGGTATCTGTAAAAATTAATAGAACGGCCATCTCACCAGAGGCTTTTGGCTGCTAAATTTCCTGAACTGTTTAAGCCAGGGTTGGGTTGTTTTAAGAATTTTAAAGCTCTAACCTGATGCAGGCCAGTTTATCGAAAAGTTAGACCTGTACCAATTACACTTAAAGACAAAGTAAATGCTGAAATTAACACCTCGTAGCGATGGGGGTTTTGGAACCTGTTAGCATAAGTAATTGGGCCAAGCCCATTGTGGTAGTGCATAAGCCGAAACGTGAAATTCGGATTGTAGGTGACTACAAAACAATAGTTAACCCGCAACTTGAAATTGACCATTACCCAGTCCCCACTGCTGCCGAGTTGTTTTGGTAAGCTCTCTGCAAGTGTTATTTTCAGTTTTATTGAATTTAAGGATGCATGTCTCCAGATGGAGTTTGATGAGGAATCGCAAGAAGCTCTAGTCACTAACACACCCCTTGGGTTGTTCAAATATTTGTTCAAAACGTGTATTTTCCAGAAGCTGCCTGCCAAGTCACAGGTGCAACCCAGCGGATCATTGGATGGTATCGTTTATGGTTAGAACTAGGGCAATTTCTGACCTCCTCCTAACGTCTAACTTTCGTTACCCAGTCCCCACTGCTGCCGAGTTGTTTTGGTAAGCTCTCTGCAAGTGTTACTTTCAGTTTTATTGAATTTAAGGACGCATGTCTCCAGATGGAGTTTGATGAGGAATCGCAAGAAGCTCTAGTCATTAACACGCCCCTTGGGTTGTTCAAATATTTGTTCAAAACGTGTATTTTCCAGAAGCTGCCTGCCGAGCCACAGGTGCAACCCAGCGGATCATTGGATGGTATCGTTTATGGTTAGAACTAGGGCAGTTTCTGACCACCTTCGATCCTCTAACTTTCGTTCTAGATTAATGAAAACATTCTTGACAAATGCTTTTGCAGTAGTTCGTCTTGCGACGGTCCAAGAATTTCACCTCTAGCGTCACAATACGAATGCCCCCGTCTGTCCCTATTAATCATTACCTCGGGTTCCAAAAACCAACAGAATAAAATCCTGGTAATATTCCATTATTCTATGCCGGGCTATGCGGGCGGGACTCGCCTGCTTGGAGCCCTAATTTGTTCAAAGTAAACGTTCCAGTCACCCAAGACACTCACCAAAGAGCACCGAGGGATGGTTGGAAGGATGGCTCTGGAGCCAGCAGTGAAACAGTGTGAGGCAGAACCACCGGTCTGGTACTGAGATCCAACTACGAACTTTTTAAATGCAACAACTTTAATATAAGCTATTGGAGCTGGAATTACTGCAGCTGCTGGCATAAGACTTGACCTCCAATAGATCCTCGTTAAAGTCTTTAATGTGTACTCATTTCAATTTTGACGAGGCCTCTGGCGAGTCTCGCATTGTTATTTTTTTTCAATACCTCCCATTGCCGGGAGTGGGTAATTTATGTGTCTGATTGACTTACTTTGATGTGGTAGCCGTTTCTCAAGCTCCACCTCCAGAATCTTACACTGATTCCCCGTTACCCGTAATAACCATGGTAGGCTCATAACCTACCATCGAGAGTTGATAGGGCAGACATTTGAAAAATGTGTCGAGGTGCTGAGAACTTTATCCAAGTTATACAGAGTCACAAAAGGGAACGGAACCTTGCAGATCCGTTTTGGTCTTGTTCTAATAAAAGCACTCCTCCTCGAAGGTCAGAGCTTTCTCCATGTATTAGCTCTAAAATTACTATGGTTATCCAAGTAGGATGATATAATCTGACAAACCATAACTAATTTAATAAGCCATTCACGATTTCCTTAATGCACAATGTAATTGGACATGCATGGCTTAATCATTCGTCTGTAGGTAAAGCCACTCTACATTTCAGGAAAGCTCACACACTCCTAACCCAGGAAACAGAAGCAAGAGGCAATAAAGTTAGGATTGACCACTTACTCAAGCTCGAACGCGGCTCAACATGCTACCCTTGCATATGCTACCAAACGATTACCAATAGAGCAAGCTTATGGTAGAACCAAGCCTCTAACGTTCAAACTCTTTCAGCAGGACATCACTAGACTCTTTAGTCCCCAGCCAATGTAGCAAAAACTCAAGCGCAGAGCCACATCCATTTCGCCTGCTGCTAAAGCACTCCCACAACCAAGAACACAGAAAACACCTTGAACAAGCAAGTCAGGATCGTCCACTTACTTGTGTTGTAACACAGCCCGACATGCTACCCTTGCCTGCCCTCCACGCAAGCAGTGTGCCTGAATTTTCTGAAGAATCATGGGACAATCAAAACATGATGGAGCAAGAGTACGGTACGGCCAGGATCCTAACGTTCAAACTATTTCAGCAGAACGTCATCAGACTTGTTCAACCAAATTCAACACGTCCCAAAGTCAAGGAATGCCCAGCAACAACCAATGTGCATGCCACCTAATGCACTAACTAACGCAAGACTCAGAACACAATCGGAACGATAAAGTTCGGATCGTCCACTTACTCGAGCTTGAACATGGCCTGAGATGCTATCCTTGCCTGCCTGCTATTCAGCCAGTGTTCCCGAATCATCCAAAGAATCACAGGACAATCAAAGACGGATGAAGCGAGATTACGTTAGAGCCAGGTCTCTTGCATTCAAACTTTTTTGGCAGCGTATCACCACCCTCTCACCATACAATCACAAGTGAAACAGCCAACCTACTACGCATGGGCCCAGACCAGCATCAGAGCTTGTCCACAGTGCAACACCAGTCTTTTTAATGCATTCGTCGGCAGTCCGTGCACAACACACCCGTTCCCTGAAGACGCAACCAAAGGATCAACAGCCCTCCGAAGGATCTATACCCACTATACACAGAGGCTTACAAATGGTTGTCCAACAGCTTCCCTCCTTTGCCTATGGATCCATAGCCCAGAGATTGACGAAGCAAGATATGGAAGAAGCAAGCTGCAGAGGCCAAAATTCCAAGCCTGTGGCGACCAAATGGTTAATACCTGCAGTGACATCGCATACAAGACCAACAAAGCAGTGGGAAAGTTATCTCTGAAATACGTCCTTTAATTTTCACCTTTTTTGTCACGAGGATGGGCAGTGTCAATCGTACCGAGCGTTTCCCTCTCTCTTTCCGGGTTTTACCGCAGTGCTTTGGTCAAAACCCTAGGTTTGCCGCATATCTTTGGCCAAACCCAGATTTCCACTCAGTATCAAGCTCAATTTGCCCTCTTTCTACTTTCATCAATTTCGTACGTACTGTCACACGGTAGCAAAGAACCAAATCATCATACAAAACTCTCTCATTGCCATGTTATATATTTAGGCACACTGAGTTATAGTGCGGTCGGGAACACGGCTGTGCGCGACAAACCGCCCTTCCCTACTGCATGATTTGGGCAATGTGATTAGACACTACTCAATGCCGTAATAGACGAAACAGTGCATTTACCCCTCTGCGGTAGCAAAGAACACAATTTATATTAACCCCAGGCATTGTTTTCGGTGTTCCCAGGAGTTTGAGCAATGTGTCCCTCCGAGGACACATTGTGTTCCTTCGTGTCTGTAGAAGATGTAATTTAAGCGAATCCAGGGTTTCCTTCCTTCGAAGTACTCGATCTAGCCTGACCTGTCTGCACCACCAGTGATGTGTACCAAATATCCGAAGAAGATGTAAAACAGACCGATAATGCTAGTGACTTCGTGTGCCTTAGCTGAACTAGTAAACACTCTCCGCCATCGTTGTACCTAATCCGTACTTCGTGCCCCCGTACCATCGAAAGAACACTTAGAGCACTCAAGATCACAGAAAGCAAATCAGTGATCATTGCCACCCCATTACTACTTCATTTACGTAGCACATTGAGGTGGTTGAGAACGATTCGGCAAGTCTGCACAGCTACAAAAAACCTTCTACTCTCTTCAGTGTAGAGAATAGCTCTTCCTAGTTCCTTGGTCTATCCAACCTGCTCTCCACACCTATGATTTGGACCCCTCCATCAGTGATGATAACGTAGAAGGCCTTTCATTCTAATGAAAACGTGAACCAAAACCCCGTGACAAAGTGAGGGTTTACAAATTAAGTAGCCGAAGCCGTTAACAATCCGTACTTTTATCCGTTGAAAAACCCAGTTTGAACACACGAAACTTCATACTGCATCTCGCATTGTAAACGCAGGAGTCCGAACCACCAAGCCAATCCATCTATAATCTTCGGAAAAGCATCCGCACAGTCCCGGGAGAGGTAATTCTTATCCGGCATCGTCCAGTAGTTGCTGGCAGTAGTTGCTGGCCGGGAGAGACCCTCAACCAACAAGTAGGGGAGTACAGGACATTCTGAAGGCATCCACACACTCCTCAGGAGGCGCCAGGCAGCAGCACTCAAAAGGAGGCACGTCGAGTGGCAGGCAAGGATCCCGAACCACCAAGTAAGGTAGTACAGAAGATGCCGAAGGCATCCACACACTCCTAGAGAAACACATGATAGAGCCACGCTTCGATCAGCCAGCTAGCACAGCCAGCCACAACGACTAGCATAGCCAAGCCCAGCAGCAAGTCGACTGTTCATATATGTTGCAGCAGTGCACCTAGCATGCTGACGGAGATCAAATTGCGAACCGGAAATGATAGAGACCTAACATTTGGAAGGTTGATAGCTCTTTTCTTGGCCGTTTTAGCAAGCCATCCCACATCAAAATCAATGGAATAGTTTCAGAGTTAAAAACACGCGATACCGAAAAATTGCTCAGTGCAGTTAGCATGCTGACCGAGGGAGACTGATAGCATTACGAGTGTTACACTGCATGGAAAAATGGGAATAACTCCAAACCAGCAGTGTGGTCCTCATGAAACTCGTTGTTATGGTAGGTTTCGTCCTCTCGCACATTTTAAGAGTGACCACAAGTCCGTGCGACCTCTTTGAGCGGAGCTATTAATAAAAACAACACGACGACGAAAAAAAGCAAAGTCACGGTACCCTGAATGTTGGCTTCACCACATATGTGTGCAACTATCGTTGTTACACAGGAAAAAAACTAAAATTCGTCTGATCGACGCCAAACTCGTTATGGATGTCAGCAAAGGTGGTCTAATGATGGCATACAACTTTGGTTGCTATTGGACAAGTGTTGTGTGCTGTGGTCCTACAAAACTATACCGCATCATGGGTAGTGTTGGCACCTTACCTCTGTACAACCTTCTGGTCACGAGTTCTCTCAAGCCTGCATTGTGGGCTTCATTAAACTTGCTGTGTCGCTGCGTCTCATTCCCCAAAAACTTTATAGCCCATTGACGGGTCTGTGCCCATCCTGTGGGGGGCTATCTTCGACTGTGTGTGGGAGAAAAATCGCCCAATTGGGGCCAAAATTGGTATGTGCCTCCTGGACGATGCCACAAGGATGGTATCAAGAGACGGTGGTGCTTGGATCAACCCAGCAATCCTGGTGCCCCTAAAACCACCTTTCATAGCATTGCGTGTGTTATGGCTGCTCGGTTAACGGTCGGGGCTCAAAAACTAGCTGTATGGGCGTCATAAAACTTGGTAGCGTGGTTGCTCTCGTCCTCCCTCGCATTTCAAGACCAACCACAGATCCGTGCAACCTATGTGAGCGGAGCTATTTACGAATAACCTCGTTCTTCCAAGCCGAAATAGCATTACGAGTGTTATGGGCGGTTCTCTGTCGAGTGGTTATTTGCTAATAACTCCAAAAACAGCAGAGTGGGTGTCATAAAACTTGGAAGCTTGGTAGCTCTCGTCCTCCCTGGCATTTCAAGACCAACCATAGGTTCGTGTGACATCTTTAAGCGAAGCTATTAAAAAACCACGTGTTGGCCCTCTTACCCAAGATTTGGCTTCCCTGCATTCAAAACCAGCGTTGCTAACGTACGAAACATAAAAATTGGTGCAATCACAGCTAATATTAGCATGTCCCCCACGAACGATGCCACAAGTACAGCACTCGGTGTGATCTCAAGTCTCATCCCCCCTCCACACATTTTAACATCAACCACAAGTCCGTTTGACCTCTGTGAGTGGAGCTATTTAATAGTAATCACATGTTGGCACCTTAGATGGATGGCGTCGCTGACGCACACTCCACATCAGCATTGATAAACGAAAAAAAGGCTAAGTACCACAGGTACGTTGTTTATAGGAAACTACTCTGTTTTAGGTATTGATCCTAGCTTAGGTCTGGTCGGGTACCTAGTTTTAGATCTGCTCTAGTCCTAACTTATCTCATTCGGCCGTTATGCACGGTCGAAGTATTTACATGTGTTTTCCAAAGCTGGCCTTTACTGAAAACCGATTTTTACTTAATAAGTCCCGTTCCAATAGGGCTTTGTGTCTAAAAATCCAGATGCGTGCATACTGAGTTTGAAGTGGGTAAGACGTTCGGTTTGGGTTTGGCGAACTTGAATGCGATAGAGAGCACTGGGCATCAAAAGTCGGTAGTTTTCCTATGGGTGGTAGGCCTACGGAACTTTTTGGGTACCGACACCATTCTGGACGTTCCTTCAGCTGGGTGCACACTAAATTTGAATTGTCTAGGATGAATAGTTTGGCATTGATGAAGTTGAGCGTCTATGGTAAAAGGGACTTGATGACCATCAATCCAGTCTATGTTGTTCTCAGGTTGACTTGACTTGCAAAGTCATTTGTTGGATTGGTTATTGCCTAAATTTTATTTGCTTTTTATGTCACTTAAATCTCTTTGTTGTCACCTGACTTTATTCATCGTGAATCTCATGGTAATTCTACAAATTCCAAATGACTTTACCCAATCTCAACCCCAAAATTTACCAAATTCGCCTAAATTTTCGGCAACACCTTAAATTTTATCAAAGTTTATCTGACATTAGGCTGGTCTTAGGCTGAATTGGGTGGAATTGATGGAATTGGTCGAAATATTTTCTGAAGCAACCAAAAATTGATTGGAAATGATTTGAAATAGTAACTACAGAATGTGGCAATGATTTGAATTGAATTGAAACATAGCAGTGACTTAGTAGGAATTGAACGTAAGATATGAATTAGAATCTAGACACACGCTAGTGTATCGTGCTAAGTTAGGCAAAAACTACACAACAAACATCACATCAATTCTATTGTCGGGTTGTAAACCACTGTAGCGCGACGCCATTGCGTCAGTGTCTTGTACCTTGAAGAATAGTTGGGCACATTACAGGTACTTGTGGGAAAATAATAATGTGGTACAAAATCTTAAATTGTGTTGAAATCGTGAGCAATCACCCACCTGACAAGAATTAACTCGTGTTTGAATGCCAGCTATGCTGCTTTCAATGCAAAATCTGCCCCTCAATAACGTTGAAAATGTGAAAACGTCCGCTCATCCCCCTGGTAAATCCCATAGGGTGATTATTCATCGATTCCAAGATAACAGGAAGGCTTCCAGCTATTAGATTGGACGAATGGGTGCACTACAATACGAACTGCATACCTTTTATGGTTTGGAGCCTGGGGGCGTGACAAGATGGCGTGGGATGGCGTGTCATAACCATTGTTAGTATTGTCGGCATCGTCTCTCATTGGATGCCCAAAGTTCCGAACAATGAGAACGTGTATACTGAAGTACGGGCCTAGGCAGACACTAGTGTATCACAATACATCTAAACCACGTTGCAAAGAAATTGTGTTAACGTCCGATACACGAAAAATAAACCAAGTGTAAAAACAAAGCAAAATAAACAAAGCCAAAAACTGGTAAGGAGGCCACCAAGTTGAGAGTGGTTCGGCCCTTCAAAGGAGTGATATCAACAAACCAAAACTAACTAAATACAACTAATTACAACAAAATTACAACCAAACCAAAACCCAATAAAGAGGTGACTCAGTTGAGAATGGTTCGGCCTATAGGCAAAAGGTAGTAGCAAATTGTTGAAAACCAATTTCTTGTTGACGTGGCACTTTGTTACCCATTCGGCAACACTGTCTCAGGAACGTCCCGCAAACTGGGATCCATGAAACATGTCCAATGATCAGCTTTTCCCTCGGAAATTCCATTCTCCATCCCACAACCACACTGCCACTCCTTTCTCATGTTGTTTCCTGCCTTTTTTGTTTTGTTTTGGTCTGAAACCCGCATGTCTGGCAGCAAGGCGTGGGCTTGTCCACCTTGCCCCCTAATTTCCGATGCCATGTTCGCAACAACAGCACGCGGCTTTATCGAAAGCCACACAATTGATGATCACTTGCAGTGTCTGGCAATCTGTGGCCCATTGCCCTTCACGACCGGTTGCTGTTTCCACGTGGTGCAATCACAGCCTGCTATCCCACACCCAGATGCGGGTTCCGCGGGTGTTGCGCAAATATTGCACAACGTTGCATCATGTGGCAACTACTTCTCGATCTTGCATACATTTGAGCAGAAGCGATGTGCAGTGGTCACTCGTAGCCGTATATAAGGGCCTACCCGCCACATGTGAATCATTTCTTCAACCAGAAGCGGGCAAACAGGATGATGGCTGCATAGGCACCGATGGACGACTTTCCAAGCTACGCCGTAGTAGAGAAGTCTAGGGCTGGCAAGACTCGGAGGCAACTTCATCGGGTTTGGACGGAAGAGCTGAGCGAGTACCAGGACAAGAAAGGTTTCTCCGGACCTCCAATGGGCTACATTGGCAGATGCAACAAGAAGAGCAAGGAGTTGGATTTTTTCATGGAATTATTCGGGGAGACCGCAGATTTAATCATAAGAAGGACCAAGCAATTCATGGACGACAGGGCCAGCAATGCCAAACGCAGCAAATGGAACATCACGTCAGCCAACACACCAGGACCAAAAAGCAATGCAGGGACTTCGACTCACGGGGAGCCATTGGCCGTAACCAACACACCGGTCGAGTCATTGGTTCCGCCACCACGTCCATCACCACCCCACATCACTTGCTGCCAGTTTTTGCCACTCACTGGAATTCCGACTGAACCACAGCTGGGAATACCACAACCAGACGTCCACATGGAAGAAGCCGGGTCAAGCCAAGCACAGCCGCCAATGCCAGAAACAGATGTCGCCGAAGAGGAGGAGGGCGACGAATCAGACTACCCATATTACTGCGAGGAAAATGAGGACTACTATGAAGGCAGCAGCCAAGAATCAGATGAGGATGAGTTAGATGACGAACTATAAGAAACCGAGTCAGAGGATGATGCCGATGCCTGCCTTACGACGTCCAGCAGTGAGGAGGAAGCAGCAAGGCCAGACAGTCCACCACGACACGCCAAGGAGAGACAGTCCACCACAACCGCTAAGGCCAGAAAGCCCACCACGACCTCCAACCTTAACAGAAATCTCTACTCCCATGCCAATGCAATCATCAGAAGTGACGTTGCCCACATATGAGCCCGGTTGGTTGGTCCTACTACGTCCCACAATTGCCAGCAGAGGCGGTCTCGTCGTCCAGCCAAAATTGCAAGCCAAAAGCCAAAGTCGCAACATCGCAGGCGCGGCCATTTATGAGACGAACCAAAAGAGGACTCGTTCCCTTCCCTCGGGGTCTTTCAGGTAGATTCATAAGTAAAGAATCCGAGGAGGTAATCTGCATCGTTTCGTCAGATGAGGAGGAAGAAAGAGCCACCACAAAGACAGCCAACGTAGTCGAGCCACCACCCCCACAATCACCGCCACCGTCACTGGAACCGAGTAAACTAGAAGCCATGAAACGACGCTGGCGAGTCGTACTGTACGACAAGATCTACAGAAGTAATATGTTCCCCGAGCCACCC
>JAHWFP010035530.1:0-30566 GCA_023313725.1 Lithobius niger
TAAGTGCAACAGGCCAAGTACATAAAAAGTAAACCATCGTACTGCAAGTGCAATAGGCCAAGTACATTTAAAGTGAACAATCATACTATAAGTGCTATAAGCCAAGTACAATCTTAAGTAGAATGAATTAACGTACCGTAAGTGTGATAAACCAAGAAAAGTGAAAAAGAAAAAGTAACTGTCACAATAACGTACTAACAGATAAGCCACGGTACAGCTTCTAAAGTTAGTTAACATACTGTGAGTTTAAAACTCACAGTACACCAAACTGAAATTAGTACCATATCAGATGCCCTTCCACTCCGGCCATAGTATTGCTCGGAGAAATTGTTTGTCGGTATGATAACTTGCCCATACCTGACATTTTGGAAAACTGTTTGTCGTTATGATAACATGTCCATACCTGACATTTTGAAAAATTGTTTATCGGTATGATAACTTGCCCATACCTGACATTTTGAAAAACTGTTTGTCGGGCAGATAACCTGTCCATACCCGACATCTGGAGAAATTGTTTTGTCGGTATGATAACCTGTCCATACCCGACATTCGGAGAAATTGTTTGTCGGTATGATAACCTGTCATACCCGACATTTGGAGAAATTGTTTGTCGGTATGATAACCTGTCCATACCTGACATTTTGGAGACATTGTTTGTCGATATGATAACCTGTCCATACCCGACATTTGGAGAAATTGTTTGTCGGTATGATAACATGTCCATACCTGACATTTTGAAAGATTGTCGGTATGATAACATGTCCATACCTGACATTTTGAAAGATTGTTTGTCGGTATGATAACTTGTCCATACCAGGCATGCTGTAAACAGGTCGGTATGATAACTTGCCCATACCATAAACCGAGTGAAACTAAAGAGTGCTGAACAAACTACAAAAAAAAGAAAAATGTAAACTAAAAACTAGATTCAAACTATTTATGAGAATAGAAGTGTCATAGCTCCCACAATAAGGAGAGACGCCAGCCATACAGAATAGCCAGAGCCAATGCCACAAATATCCATGAACAAGTTCCAGATTAGAAATGAAAGCCAATTCCATGAGAAAGCAAAAGCGATAATCTGAATTCCTTTTCAGTATACAAATTGGATCAGTAGCATACTAACAAGAAGTAGCCTACGCCGAAGACATGGCCTACAAAAAAAAAATCAAACCGGCCAACCACGTTGTGGAAAAGCCAGCTGTATTGTCTCAATAGCCTACAAACAAGTAGTAGCTTACCGAGTTGCCAAATCAGCCAACCATGTCGTCTCAAAAGCCTATAACCACGAAATAGCCAACATCTCACCAAAATGAAACCATATGCCAACTTGATGAAACTATAAGATTTTGAGTGAACTAACGTTGTTTGTTTACAGGAATTTGCAAATTCGACAAACTTTTGCATGAGTGCCAGCGAAATTATGTATGCACTCCATAGTTGAAATAAAGAAACAGGCGAAAAATTCATCCGAAAAAAAAAAGGGCTCTGGGAGCCGACCAGTTACTTTATTCCAAAAATGGAGGAGTTGTTGAAAAACAATCCGTAAAAGTATTTTAGGCTTTCGAAAATTACATTTTTCAGAAATTCATCAGCCTCAGTCCTCACCCTCAACGAGTTCCTTGGAAACAGAGCACAATTCCAGTATGGAATAAATCAAGCCCACCCGAAACAACTGTTCATAAAGACACACAGCAAGTCAAAGATTCGACTTACAACGTCAACAGCCAAGGAAACCCGATTCATTCCAGAAGTTCATCGCTCAAATCCAAATTTTATTTCAGCTATCGAGCTGATTCATTGAGAACTCATTTTACAACACAAAAAGTGTTCTATTCATAAATAACTCGATCAAAAATGGGATATTTAAAATCCACCCGATGTGAAGCAGAATCTGCTCTTTCGAAAATTTGAAAATGAAATAATCAAAATTGACATTACCATTGTTAAATGATGTAACAGAAATGCTGTAAAAATATTCTGTACCACAGAGCACTCTCCAATAGGTTACCGGTACAGTAGCTTGGGAATAACAGCTAGGAGTGTGCATGAAATTGAAAGTAAGGCTATCTAGTAACACGCTAGGACGCGCACGTTAGAAACAATAAGATGAGAATCCCAAAGTATGCCAGCCAGAAGTGCGTTAGCGGTGTGCGGTCTTTTTACTTCCAAAACTTAACTTCGCCTAAAAGAAAATCATAAGACAGGAAGCATTTTTACCAAACATGTTCCCCCGGTAACTATCGGCGCTAACGCATATGAAGGCCCATACCTAGGCGTCATCGCATTTCTAGGGCGTAAATTAAACTTAAAAGGTTCGATACGTTGGTCCTAAAAGAACCAGCCGCATCGTGGATGCAAGGACGATTGTTAATATCGTTTAATTTAGCCTAATTACGATACCTCATTAGAATATCGGTATCGGATCGGTATCGGGACCGGCACACTATCGGAGCGATAGGCCGACCCCCTTTTATAATTAACAGTCAATGAACTGCATTAATTAATCATTTAACTATTTTAATCACTAATTAAATCCGTTTTATTATTCATCAAACTCTTTAATTAAAGCTTTGAACTCGTTAACGTAAACGTTAACATCGTCCTTTAGCTTGTCAGGCTCCAAAAATACAACACATCCGGTCCTAGCTAGCGCCACAACAGCAGCGACAGTCTAGTACACTCTTGGCCTCAGTCTAGCTTAGCTATCCAGATTCACTATAAGAGTCAGTGGTCAGCCTGACCAATCAGGTCATTTGAGCCCTCAATTTGTGGCACTAACTTCCTCATCCACCTCTGAGTATAAAAGAAGGGACTGAAGCCCTGTTTCTTCACTCTGTGATTTTCCTGAGAGCTCAAAATCCGCCTGCGGCTGCCAGTCTGACCCCCGACGTTCCTCCAGCTTCACTTCAACTAAAGTTAAGTAACCAACCCTTCCACTCTGTGGACTTAGAATAATAATGATTTGGACTTAGTCATTTGACAAGTGATGTGGACTTAGCCAGTTCGGTTAACGATCCTTCAATAAGAAGGCAGTCTTTAATTAGGAAGTGCTCTCGTAACTAAAAGGGAGGGAATTACTAAATAATTGCCCATGAATAAATCCTTTCGACTTTAACAGAAAGTCCTTGCCTTGACTGAATTACTTGTGCATGCCTGATCTTGTGTTTCCAGCCTAGATTTATAGCTGCTAATGAATTAAGCGATCGTACAAGACTACTGTCTTATACAGGGAAACTTCTCCGTAAAGTTAGCCAGGACAACCCTTTGGGACTTTACGTCGAAGTTTACATTAGGATTGGAAGGGAATTGGAGCTGCAGCTAGAGCAAAGAAAATTGCCGACTTTTGTGAATTGAGAAACCTTAGGAACTGAGTTTTGAACTCACAACATGAATAGGCCTATAAATTAAAACTACGATATTATGTATCGCAACTATTGAAGGAGGGGGGGGGGGACGGAGTTTGCTATTAAAAATATTATTCAAGTTTAATAGAGGGAGGTTACTGATCTATTGCAAGATTAATAGTAGTAAAAGGCTTTACATACATTTGGTTGCGGTTGCTATGGTCGGAGCTCTGAAATAAATACAAGATAAACACTTTTTAAAGAAAATGTCCGGTAAAATAAAATAGTAAAAATAATGCCGTTTTGGACAAGGTAGAGTTTGTGGGAAGAAGTTACGTTAATAAATGGCTTTTTTTTAACGCACTAAGCAAAAGATTAAATAAACCAGCTTGTAAGTAGATGCTAGAACGCATTTTAGTTTACAACATTATTGCAGCCGCAAATAATGACAAGAGTGCAATCGAAGTTTTCATAACAAACCAAAACCGGTATTGAAGTTCAAAATATAAACGTAGAGTGCAGGTCCTCAGTATATTTATGTGGTTGAGTGCCAAATGGCAGCCCCTCCTACAACAACACTAAGCTGGTCGGCTTTATGCCTGAGAAAAATATAAATTACAAATATACAAGTTTTGTTAGGAAAATAGCGATCGGCGATTGCGTACGGTGCGCTCAGTTTGGAGCGTTTTTCAAGTGGCTGCAGAAAATCATAAGAGATGAAATTTAAAGTTCTGTTTTCGCAGAGTTGAAGACAGAGTTCGTGGCTATTAAGCATTAAAGACGGTGATCGTTTTGAACCATTTTCCTGGGAGTTACACAAGTTAAAGTAGAAGGCTTTGGAAATAGGCCTATAGCGCTACTGAGTGCTAAGAAAAAAAATTGTTCCCCGAGTTTTTGATCTTTGGTGCCGGGTATCCTAACCAATCTGGATTTTTGGCCAAAAGCCTTTACATCGTGAATGACACATTTGCTGTCGTCCCATCCAAAAAGAGAATGGCAATCGAGAGTACTTTGAACGAGTGGAAACACGACCTCGGCTTTACCTCCGAATCGGAAATTGATGGGAAGCTGTCCTTCCTGGACACACTCCTGGATCAGAAGGGGAGAAGGCGAACTGCTATGGTCCCCACACGAAAAACCGACCCAGACCGAACGCGGTATAGACTTCTGCTCTGGTCATCCAAAATCCCAGCTGCTAGCCATTCTCCAAGGAAAAATGTTCCGCATTCGATGCCGGCTGATGTCAGGCGACAATGGAGACTATTACTTCGAGAAAGCTAAGACGAAATACCTCAAACTGGGATACCTCGCCAAGAAGATTAATCTCGCCATCAAGAGAGCATTACAGTGGAAAGAACCCCTTGAAGAAAAGACCGAACCTCCCAAAGTTGACCGACCACACTAATTGTGACGTACATTCCCAAACGTGGAGAACTGACCAGAGCGGCCCTGGGCAAGCTTGATATTGAATGTTGGTTCAAGAATCCTCCCAACATCAAGAAGATTCTGAATAAAAGGAAAGTGCACCAAAATGGCCAGAATAGTGGATACCCAGGGGAACCTCGTGACACCTTAAGTGCTGCAGCTGCTGCCGCTACAACAACCATGGTTACTTTGCAACTAGACCTTGACACAACTCATTGCTACAACACTTGATCTAAGACAAATGTGCCAAACCTAGTACCCCAACCTGCTTCCATTACAACAAAAAAAGCAGCAGCTGATGACCCAGTGCAGCTATCTACCACCAGGTCTGCCGTCTACTGGGTCCCCTGCAAAGACTGCCCAGGAGGGTACATGGGAGAAACAAAACGCAGAGTTTGTAAACGAATCTCGGAGCATAAGCAAGCAACAGCCAAAGCAGACCTGAAGAAAAGCGCCATTGCAGCACACAGTGTTAAGACCCAACACAGCATAGACTGGGAAAGCATTCCAACTCTGGAAAAGCAGATCATCTGCGAGCACTGGAATCCCTTTCTATTCTACACTGGAAAGAAAAAATCCCACTGCTAAATGAGCAAGCACCTGCATACCCAAAAATTATGCAGTTTGCCACCCCAGACTTGATACACCAACTCGAAATCCAGTGGAAACCATTCCTTACAACATCACAGGAAGATGGCACTAACTCCAACAGCTAGTGCTGCTTTTTGGAGCCCTAAGTCCATTGAGAAAATCGCCAAATTAAAATTTGTATTTTCCGTTGACGTTTGTAGTTGCTGTTGTGAACAGAACTCTGGGTTTGGCCTGAAGAAGACGGAAGAAAATTGGCCACCGAAAATTCGCCTGAGATTTACAGACTTTTTGGTGTTGCGTATTTTTGTTGTGAGCTTAAATTGTGTTGAAATCGAGAGCAATGACCCACCTGACAAAAATTAATTCGTGTAGGAATCCCAGCTAAGCTGCTTTCAATGCAAAATCTGACCCTCAATAACGTTGTAAATGTGTTAGCTAGCTAATTCGCTCATCCCCATGTTAAATCCCATAGGGTGATTACTCATCGATACCGAGATAACGGGGAGGCTTCCAGCTATGAAATTGGACGAATTTGCAGTGCAATACGAACTGCGTTACCTTTTATGGTTTGGAGCCTAGGAGCGTAACAGGGATGACGTGGGAGAGCGTGTAAGTACGAAAATATTGTCATAAGCATTGTTAGTATTGTCGGCATCGTCTCTCATTGGACGTCCAAAGTTCGGACAATGAGAACGTGGATAGTGACGTACGTGCCTACACACACACTAGTGCATCACGATAAATCTAAACAACGTTGCAAAGAAATTGTATTCACGTCCAATTCACAAAAAATAAACCAACTGTAAAAACAAAGCAAAATAAACAATGCCAAAAACTGGTAAAGAGGCCACTAAGTAGAGAGTGATTTGGCCCTTCAAAGGAGTGATATCAACATTTCAACACACCAAAACTAAATATTGTAATCCAAATTACAACAAAATTAAAACATAACCAAAAACCCATAAAGAGGTGACCTCAGTTGAGAATGGTTTAGCCTATAGGCAAAAGGTAGTAGCAAATTGTTGAAAACCATTTTCTTGTTGACGTGGCACTTTATAGTACACATCTGCACAGTAGTGGAGTTGAGCCAATACACAATAATTTAAACAAAGGAGTGATATATCAAAAACCAAAACTGGTAAAAGAGGATTCGTAATCAAATACCAGAAATGACTTTAAGTGATCCCTCTGCTTAAACGTCTTTGGAATAAATGGCCAGTTTCATGAAAAGATGGCAATCATTGTGAGTATTGGCCTAATGTTATCACAAAATCATATCAAAAACCAAAACTGGTAAAAGAGGCCGCCAAGTTCCGAATGGTTCGGCTCTTCAAAGGAGTGATATCAACACACCAAAACATTCGCCAACTTAATCGCACCGAATAATACTTCGGACGTTAAATGAAAACATGAACATTGCTACCGAAAGTAGCAATGTTCTAGTTTGCATTTAACCTTCCGACTATTAAGCGGTGCGATTAACTTGGCGAATGTTTTGGTGTGTTGATATCACTCCTTTGAAGGGCCAAACCATTCGGAACTTGGCAGCCTCTTTTACCAGGTTTGGTTTTTGGTATGATTTGTGATAACATTAGGCCAATACTCACAATGATTGCCATCTTTTCATGAAACTGGCCATTTATTCCAAAGACGTTTAAGCAGAGGGATCACTTAAAGTCATTTCTGATATTTGATTACGAATCCTCTTGGCTGGCACATAAAGCTAGTAAGTAATGACTATTACCCTCACAGTCTTTGCAAGATATTACTTTTCTTACATTTGTCCCTGGGATTTAAATGCCAGTGTGTAAGGGATTTGCCAGGGGAATTTTGACTCCCCTGCCCCTTGTGAGGCTTGTTCGTCTCTGCATTACGTAGGGAACTTGTCTTTCCCCTATGTGGGACATTTAAATGTCTTTTAAATGTACACAATTAAGAGTTGCAGCTTAACTGCAACAAACACTTGTGCATGCGTTGCCGATTGTTTGCTTCTTTGGCTGGAGCCTACTCTGGACGTGAACAATACTTGTGTCTCCCATTGTCACTGATTTCCTACTTTGTTAGTACAAACTTGTCTTTGCCTGTAACAATCCCCTCTCATGATGTATTGTTTCCGCCCTCCCCTCTCGCTTTTGCTCTCCCTCGCTCGCTCTTTTTTTCCTCCCCTGACTACCGAAATGACAACACACGGGAATTCTCTGCTCCCCAGTTTGTGATGTATTGTGTAAAAATGGCTGCCGTCCGCCATTTTTTCCCTTAGGAACATGCAACTAAGCCTACATCTGAAGTCGCCTCCTCATCGAATGAAATCCCGACCGGAAGAGTCGTAAGTGATCGTTTACCACTTTGCCTAGTCTCGTATGCAGTTTATCCATATAAGATTTACGTCCTGGACGTAAAATGGCCCATTCCTCCAAGAGGCCTAACATGTTGTGTTCCCTCTACCTGAGGCGACATATGTTAGCGTCTGTTAACGCGTTTTAATTCGTTACGTCCTTTATTCACTGGGCTTTGTACGTAATAGTACTAAGGGAGCGGAGCGTGAGATATCCTTGGGAGAGAAGAGAGCGGAAACCTAAACCCCAATAACGAGCGAAATAAATTATATCTGGACCAATTTATTCTATATTCATCATCATGTTTATTCTCCTCTTTTACACATAAGTGCTTCCCAGTGCATCAACGGTCCACGGAGAACCTTTCGCGAGAAGGGGGTAATAAATGTCGGAGGTGGGATTTCCGGTACCACGGCCCTTTGGCTTTGTCATTGGACCGTGAGATCGGAACTCCACGCTCTGCCTACCCGCCTTTTTCAGGATTATGACAAAACTGCTACAGAAAGTATACTCCTTGTAAAGTACTCACCCTCTTCTCCAGGAGTACCGTCACTGAGACCGTAACCACGGTACTCTACCATAAGAACATTCAGTCCCAAATTGTACAGACCTCGAGCATTCAGCAGCCTAAAATAAAAAACGCATAAACAACAGGCGTAACTACTTTAAAAAAAAATCTGAAATTGACTGTTGTTGCATTACCTGTGGCCAATGTTTCCGGCATTACCATGCAAAAATATTGCAGTAGGTACTTTGCTTGAGTGAACCGCTTGTTTAATAAGAACTACATTAATACGTAACCCATCCTTCGTCCTACAAACACAAAATCAGAAATGTTACCAATTAGACAATCATTTTTCTGAAAGTAACAAATTATCTCTAAATTTTTCCAACATGAAAAACAGTATTTTGCCGAAAATTGTTTCTTTTGCCGAGGAAAACATAAATTACCTGAAAATTTTTGCATTAGTTACTCGAAGTGCTGCTTTTCCATGGAGGTTTCTAGGTCGTTTGTAACCGCTAGCTCGATAACCCAATAGCTCAAGCGCAGGCACATTCGTCTCTATAAAAGTGCGTCAGCACGAAAGGCAGGCATTATTTTTCCTCTTGGGATTGTCATGGCGGTGACTCAAGAAGGCAGGTAGGGTGGGTGAGGTAATGTATGTTTTCCTAAACAAAAGAAACAATTTTCGGCCGGCCCGCCCTGAGGGACTGGCAAAATACTGTTTATTGCTGCTAGAAATACGCTAGAAATATACATTACATGTGAATTTTGACATTCACAGACAGACCTCGTCAAAGTTAGGTGGCGGGCACCGCCTTGACGGGTAGACTAGGTTACGAGTTGGCTTCCCCCAAAAGTTAACAAACTTCGCACTTTATTTAGAAAAACAGGTATAACAGTCGAATTTGGATCTCATTCGTAAAATGTGGTTGCTCTGAAATGGGCTGTATTTTAGAGATGAAGGTCTTGCTTCTGTCTTGAGGGACTTGTTTCTGTTTCTGAGTGCTTAAGGGGGGTTGATGACACTTCTGGCTGCTACGATGGGGCCCAGACGATGTAGTCCATTTGCTTGCTTTGTCATCTGTCTGAAATAGTGTAATGTGAAGATGCAAGTGGTTTGCCATGATGGTGCTGTCAGCATGACTGGAACAGAGATGAAGTTTGAATGCCCATGACGTGGCCATTACCTTTAATTCATGTGCTGTTACTCTGACGTTGTTTCAACGCAATTGATGTATTGATCTTCATACGCACTTAGGATTGGTCTGTTCCTAGATTTGTTGTTGTGTGCACCTTTCGTGCACACAGTATTAGAATGTTATTTATTGCTGTCATCCTTTGCCATTTTATGGTGTTTAACTGATTGCTCCGATTCGCTGTTACAGGGTGCATCTTGCACCTATCAGTTATTGTTATCCAATAGTAACAAGCCATGTGACTGAGCATACGTTATAAATGTATGTGCCTAGCTCATAATAAACAACCAGTTACTAGACGTCAACACGAGTGTTTGTGCCCTTCCTTTTAGTTAGGGTAAGTTGCTTTGAGCAACCCAATAAGGGTAAGTTGCTTTGAGCAACCCAATAATATGTAAGTCCAAGTACATATCAACTGGTGACGAGGGTTACGGCTATGGCCTACCTCTGCACTTGTTATGCTTAAATTTCCCCTGCAGTTTCGAACTTTCTGCTCCGAGTTTGAGGTAAGCTTGAATTTCGGTTATTTGGCAAATAACTGTAGTCATGCGCCGGGGGATAATTAAGTAACCTTGTTTAATTTGAAACAGTTTTGTTTCACTTTTTTCAATAGTGATTGTGTTGGCACAATTTCTGACTAAATATAGTTTACTGTTAGATTTACCTGTTGTAGTAATTTTACTACTAATTTTTCTGTGTATTTCATATGTTATAGCTGGTTTCGTAATTTAGTTTAAAGGCTGTGTCAATTTTTTTTCTTGAGGCACCCAAATGCCTCGCCTAGGCAAATATCGCCGTTTTCTTAATTGTGGACCAAATCGGTCCAAATTTTCAACCTTAATAGCCTGCCCTAGTACAAGCCTCTTGGGGAAGCCCAAATTCGAACTTTTCATCTCGAAGATTATCAAATATACATTTGAAGATCAACCAAAACCACCAGCAGCGCTACTGCCTCATGGCCGCCATTGTCATAATTTGTATTCATGTATTTTGATTTGTCACTCTTATTTTCGGACATAAAGCCCACCAACACTAGCTTAGTTGAATTTTAGGAGGAGCTTCCTCTGCGAAGGTACTGAACCTCGAGGATTTTCAGACAACAATTTGATGTGTGATATTTTTTATTGTGTTTGAACGATCGCAACTACTATGAAAAATTTCCACTTAGATCAAACATAGTCCTTTAACTTTAAGGTTAAACCTCCAATTTAACTTCATGCGTTTTAGCATACAATTAAGCTAGACTATTTATTCATTTATTTAGCCTTTTATAATAATCTTTTGCCCCCAGAAACGCTGCCATTAGTCCAAGTAATTAGACATCGGCATTCTACCGGACACGAATTTTAGTGTATATATGTTTGTTTTAGTTCTCTTCTCAGCCCGACTGGACCCAACCAAATGCTACTGCTAGCTTGATATACTATTAAAACTAAAAGAATTCTTAAAAAGATCTGTTTAACCCATTTCCGAAAGTCAAACTGTGCAAAAACTTCGAATCCTCAATCCCCCCCCCGCCAAAACTAGTTGTGGTGTATAACACTGCAGTTTACAGTTAAAGCTTATAAAATTTAATAGTAATGCTTTATGCATTACCCAAGCCAAAGTATTAAGCTTTAACAAGAGCCTATTCACGTTGCAAACATGTAAATATTCAATCCGTAGCCAATAATACAAAGTAAAGGCCTATTTCCCAATGTTCAATTGAGTAAAACTCAAAACAGGCCTATCTTTTCCATTTACATGTCCCTACTCCTTCAAACGGCTCTGCACCCAGTTCCTTTGCTCAACCGTCTTCTCCTCCCACTTTCCATTGTTCTCGAGACCCTCAGCCAATCAGACCCCCGCAGCTATCCTCAGCGTCCGCGCCAACTTCAGCGTCCGCCAACATCCCCGACATCAGGTAGACTTCGGTCTTGTTAAAAATAATACTTTCGGTGATTTGTTGGATTATCAAAGCACAGTCGTAGCTACGGGCCCGATGTAGGGAACGGAGCGAAAATATCCTATCAAATTAAATAGGCTAACAAGTACTATTTTACACGGTACGCGCTGCCACCAGGTGGAGTGACATTAATTGCAGCAAAATCCTGAGTTAAGAATAAAAGGGGATTTACGTAATATTTTAACTCTACAATTAATAACTGGGTAAAAACAACTGACATTTAAAACGCTTGGTTTTATTTATGCAGTTAGACAAAATATAAAAAAACACTTTACATTTTCACACGTTTTTACAACTGAAAGCTTTTGAAAATAAAGCAAAACGAATTTACATTAATAAATTCAACAAACGAACTTTGGCGTTTAAGAAAACAGTTACCCTTCACATCAAGAAAGTTCACTCAGGTATGTTTCAACCACCTAATATAAAATGCAGCCGCAAGTTACAATTAGGCCTACAGTATGTTGTTTGCGCACAAACTCAACTAAACTTCCAGTTAAATCTGAACTAGATCGGCTCAACGGGAGCACTAGCAATTTAAGCAGGACTTTCACTTTTCACTTTCATTAAGTTATAAAATAAGTAAGATAGACTTGGTACTTTAGGAAGGGAACCACTTTGACGTTTTATGATTAACTAAGTACAGAAACTGCCGATGTACGAAGTTAAAACATAAAAATTTAAGCTAGAGGTTAATTTAAATTTGAACTAGTAATTTAGGTTTAGGGGCCTAAAGTAAAACTTTCAACTATAAACTACGCGAAAATACGAACCATAACCATAGTGTCCGGCATGGGAACAATCGGACGGCATCGTCTCCACTCCCGATCGGCGTGACCACCTCCTAGCTTAAGATCTGTGAGCTGTGCTGTGGATGCTTTGAGCTGGTGGTATATATGGGGGAGGGAGGGGGCGGACGTCTGCGATGACTGCACGTTTTGGCGGCAAGAGAGGCAGGCAGGCTTGGAGGAGGGAATTTTGTGTTAGTTCCAAAACGAGCTGCACTACGTGAGGGCTTTAAAGGGAACTGTAACGATCTGAATGGGCCTCTAAAAGGTACAGACCAGGGGGGTTTTCGCTGATTGGCTGGAGCGGGGAAGCTCTGAGTGGCTGGCTCCAGGACCGTTGGAGCTGTTGAGGGTTTAGAGTTGAATTGACGGAAACGCAACAGTCCAAACTACGATATTACGTATCGCACCTATTGAAGGAGGGGGAGGGGACGAAGTGTTTGCACAGAATATCAATTTATTGGCTATGCAAACAGAACTTAATACGGGCTTGTTTTTAATAGAAGGATAAGCAAGCTAGAATTGCATTTGGAACATGGGGTGGTCACCCTCGGCGATTTTCGTATCCATATTTACAAACAAAAACAAAAAGTGGTGTCCGGTAAAATTGCCGTAAAAATCTTTTGAAGTTGAGCACCATGGTTGTGTTCAAGGGGCAGGTTAAAATAGTAAAAGAGTAAATAATTAACGTAGTAAAAAATGCTAAACGCATTTAAAGTTGGGGCATTAACTTTGCAGTGACAGAACTTAGTTCATGGAAATTTTTCATATAAATTGTGCGCGCTACAAATCAAATAAAAAATATCACATTGTACAGGTTCACATCCTATTTATGAGGTTAAGTACCTTTGCAAAGGAAGCCCCTCCTATTCCACAACTAATCTAAACTGGGTCGGCTTTATGCCTATAAAAATCGAAAAGAAATGAATACATTTATACAAATTAGTTGGAGTTACGATGACCGGAAGTGTGTGCGTCGCGGCACAGTTTGCTGAATTTTTCTTAGGCTTGTAGCTGGAGAACCAGAAGGAAATTTTGAGTTCTGTTTTCGCAGAAAGGAAGTATAAAGTTGTGGCTATTAAGAATTTCTATGATGGGCCAATTCTGGTAGTAACTCCTGGAGATTCAGTGGTTTAAAGTTGGAGGTCGGACAAGCCAGGGGCGGGGAGGCACCAGACTTGGAGAAATAGTAAGCACCAATTTTAACCTGTTAAAATTGGTGTTTACTATCATAAAAAATACTTACCTTCAGTACTCACGCTAAATTCGCTTAATTTGGCTTTTCCCATGCTCAAACAAATAATTTTCTTAAATTTTTGAATTTTCTGCCTGTTGCCCGGTTTCCCCGCCAGGCGCACTGCGCAGTATACCTGCTGCAGCCGCCTGCCTCCCGTGGGGAAAACCCCATTCGCTTTCGAACCTTTCTTGTTCTTCAGCGGGGAGGCGGGCGGGTTGTACTGAAGGTAAGTATTTTTATGATAGTAAAAACCAATTTTAACAGGTTAAAATTCTCGTTTCTTACTATCTGCAAAATACTTACCTTCAGTACTCACGCTGACTTTGTCGTACCGGGGGTGGGGAAAAACACAGAGAAAGACCTTAACCATACGACCTAATTACCATAAGTCAACACTCACCTTAACGTTGAGTCGGTCTTCTTGTCTCTCTCATCTCCTGTCTCGCACTCCGGTGCCTGGTTCTTCTGAGACCCAGTCCAGCGTTTCTGTCTCCTGAGGTGTCTTGCCTCCGGAGCTGCTCCTCAAGTGGTTTCCACTGTGCACGTCCCCACGCCTACTGGCTCTTCTTAGCTCCAGTGACGACATGTTGTGCTACTACTTCTGTGCCACTTTCTCCGCTTGTTTCTCGGAGATAGTGCCTGATGAATGTATTTTTGCTTTTCCATCTGCATGCCGCCACCACCTTATCTAATGGCGTTCCTCTGCCGAAGGCCCATGAGGCTGATAGTGCTCTCAGTTCGTGTGCCCTCACCTCCTTTGACACATCCGCGTGCTCTGGACTCGTTTCATACGCTCTCTGTATGACTTGACAGATCCAGCCACCCAGTTTGAAAGGTGTGACTGACTTGTCCAACATTTCTCCCGTTGCTTTGTCTACGTCTAGGAATAGAGGTTGTTTGCCTTTTCTTTGTGGTCTAGGTGGCAGTAATGCGTCTGTCCTATCCAGGTAATATTTTATCGCCCTGATTGGACATTGCATCTTCTCCTCACTCCGACCTGGGTTCCGCGTCCTATTGCGTGAATCACCACTGGTATTGGAGCTTTATCGGGTCTCTGATTTTTTGCTCTGAACTCCGCCGTAAAAGAAAGTGAAACACAGGACCAGTCCTTTGCGAACGTGATGTTCCCTTCTTCCCTTGAAAAAGCTGCCACCTCGCTCTGTCTCGCCGCTGATGCTAGAGTGACGAGGAAAACTGTCTTCTGGGTTAGGAGCGTTAGTGATGCTGACGCGAGAGGTTCGTACGGTGGTTGTGCCAAACTTGTAAGCACCAGTGGCAAGCTCCAGCTAGAAAATCTTCTCTTAGTTCTTGGTCGGGCATTTTCAAAGGCCGAAATCAACTTTGACAGGATTGGATGTGAAACTACGTCCGACCTCCCCAGGCAAGTGAGAACCGAGTTAATGGCCGATCTATGGAGCTCTATGGAGCCGGCCAGTATGGAGCTACTAGAATGAATGACCCTGAAACCTCTCTCATTTTGTTCATTACTTGTTGTAGCAGACAGAACGGGGGAAAGGCGTATGCACTCATTCCTTCCCAAGATACGGCCAGGGCATCCGTCGCCCAGGCTTGCAGATCCGGGAATGGGGAAATGTAATTCTGTAGTTGCTTGTTGGCTTTTGTTGCAAATAAGTCCACCCATGGTTTCCCCCATCTGTCGAACAGCGCAGCACAGACGGTCGGATCCAGTTGCCATTCTGTCGTCGGAATCTTGTTTCCTCTCGACAGTTCGTCCGCCCATACGTTCTGCCGTCCTGGAATGTGCCTCGGGATCAGGTTGATGAAGTTCTGGGCACAGATTTCCATCAGTCTGGACGTCTCCTCCATCAGATCCTTGGAGTGTGTTCCGCTGCCGTGTTTGATGTAGGCCACCGTTGTGGTGTTGTCTGACATAACTCCCACGTTTCTTCCTTGCAGAGTCTCTCTCCACGCGCCCACAGCTAACCTCACGGCTCTTAGTTCGAGGATGTTTATATGAAGGGCCTGTTCTGTTTAACTCCACTTCCCTGAGAGCTTGGAAATCTTCTAAGTTCGCCCCCCAACCGCTCGACGAAGCGTCCGTGAAGAGGAGCTTGTCCGCATCCTGTTCCTTCAGGTGCACGCCTGCCTGGAGGTTTGCCTTCTTCGTCCACCATCCCATGTCCGGTAGGTTTCTTAGATGTATGATATCCAACCATGATACTCTTGGGATCCACTATTCTTTCCTGAACCAGTGGATAGGTTTCACTCTCCACTGGCCCAGGGGGACTAACGCTGCGTTGGAGTCCATGATACCAATGACTGATGCCAAGTCCCTCGCGGATATCTGCGTCATTTGTTGCAGTTGCGTCATTGACTTGACTGTCTTTTCTACTCTTTCTGTGGACGGTCTCACTGTGCATCCCGAAAGGTTGAACTCTGCGCCCAAAAAGGTGAAAACTTGTAGGGGGGTAAACCTTGACTTTTTGACGTTGATTCCCAGGCCCAATCTTTTGAAAAGTCTCGTGCATCTGTCCAGCTGGTACCGCAGGACTACCGGCGACAAATTCCTTAAGAGCCAGTCGTCTAGGTAGGCATGGGTCTTTATATCTTCCTGGTGGAGGACTGCTAGTACTGGTTTCATAATTCTGGTAAAAACCTGTGGGGCCGTTGACAGGCCGAAAGGTAGTGTCGTAAACTGATAAGACACCCCTTTGTGCTGTAATCTGAAAAGGTGTCTCACTTCTTTGTGTAGAGGGACGTGGAGGTAGGCGTCCTCGAGATCCACCGCAACCGTGTACTCTCCTTCCTGTAGAGTCTCCCTGATCTTTCCGATCGATTCCATCTTGAATGTTCCTTGCGGATGTGTCCGTTGAGTCTTCTCAAGTTGAAAATTAGACGAGTGCCCCCCCCCCTTCTTCGGGATCACTCTTGCTGGGCTCCAGAAACCCTTCGTGTTTAATGGGGCCAGCTCCAAAGCTCCTTTCTTTAAAAGTTTCTCTATTTCTTCTTGCAGTCCCGGTGCTTGTTTGTCTTGTTCCGTCCATTCGGGGGGAACTGTTGACAGTGCTGGCATTGAAGAAAAGGGGGGGTAGTATCCATTTTCCAGTGTATTCAGTATGAAGGGATCCGAGGTCACCTTCCTCCACTCTACTAGGTGTCTTGAGAGTCTTCCCCCCACCTGACGGTGAATGGGGGAAAACTTTCCCTTCGCGTCAGTACCTATTGCTTGGTCTACGTCCTCTTCCTCGACCTTGACTGCTTCCCTGCTGTTGGACTCCGCCCCTTCCCCTGGGCTGGGCTGGGGCTGTTTCACGAAAGGGCTGTGAGTCTATCTTCTTTTCACCTCTGCCACCTCGGCCTCCCCCTTCCTGTGGCCCTCCACTTGATCCTTGGAAGGGGAATGGTGGGTACCCTCTTATCTTAGCATGGGTCTCGCTCTCCCTCGAGGACCCCTCGTTGGTAGGTTATACGAAGATGCCGGCTTGGTTTTCTCTTTTAACTCTGGTGCCAGGAGAAGTAGCTTGTCATCGAACACTTCTGTTGCTCCGTGGATTGGCAGTAGCCGCAGCTGTCCTGCTATGTCTGTCGGAATGGAGGGGGCTGATTCCAGAAGTGCGCCCCTCTTCCGGAAAACCGTGTTTAGTAGCAACCGTGAAGACCAGTTAAGGCTGTCTTGCTGGAATGAAGACGCTCTTTTCATGATGTGAAGGCATTCACGAATTGTCTGGTTTTCTTTGAGTTCAGGTTTCTCTTCTACTAAAGATTTAATCGCCGCCACTGATGGCGAGTAAGCGAGTTCCGCATGTGAGTTTGCTCGGATGCTGCACCTCAGGAGCGCCTCGTCGTTATCGTGATGTTGAATTGGCGTCCGGATGAATGCTGGGGTCTTGAGTGTGGAATCCATTTCCAGATCCATGCGTTCCGTGAAGTACTCTGCCTCAGGAAAAGTCTTGTACCTCTTTTTCGGGGGCGCCCCCCTCCCCGCGGCCGTGAAGAACATCTTTGCGAACTTGGGGTCGTGGGGGGGGGGGGAGTGGCTTCAAGATTGAGATTGGTTGTCCATCTTTCCTTGTTAAGGATTCGTTATTTAGGAGCTGTCTGAAAGCTACCGCCGACTGAGGCAGGTGTACTGGGTCTGCCCTCGCACTCCCCGCGTTTGCCAGGGTATTCATTGGCGGGTCCTCCGGGTTTTCTTCTTTCGGTGTCGCCTGCTTGCAGAAAGGCGACTCTTTCAGGTACTTGAAGGTGAACCCTGCGAAGCTCTTCCAATTAATCAGGCCCGGACCTTCTTCGAAAGGGTCATCGTGATCCGTCGATTTGGGATGACTTGTGTATCGTGACACCTCCTCGTTCCATTGTTGTTCTTGTCTGAACTGTTCTTCTCCGAAGGTCCTGCTTTCTCGAAAAATATCCTCCTCGTTAAACTACGCCTTCCTGTATTTAATAGGTGGATCCTGATGGAAATGAACCCGGGTCCTTTTTTCTCCTCTGTTTTGTGCATAATCTTCATATTGGTCTTCGTACTGTTCGTCATACGACTCCTCGTCCTGCGAGCCGACGTCATCGCCGTCACGTTGTTCGCCACTGTAGCCGTCATAGGCCTCTGAATGGCCATGTTCACCAGACTCCACAGAAAGATCCTTGAAAGGAGCAACTACCCTCACTGGCGACGTTTGTAAGCCGAAAACTCGCTGCGAACCCCGAAGCGGCGATGTGCAGCGTCGCTGCGAACCGTGTACCTCCGGCGAACTTCCAGCCCCTTGTGAACTGTGGCGCACCACCGGCGCACTGCGCACCGCTGGCGATCCGCCCGCCTTTTGCGAACTGTGGCGAATCGCCGGCAAACTGGCCGTCTGAACGTCCGCTATGGTTTGAGCGAGAGAACGCGGCCCTTGATCGCCGCTTCTCTGCGGAGCGGACAGGCCTTCTGCCCTCCCGCTAACCCTTTTCTCGGGTGCGGGCAGGGCGACCTTGCCACTGTGCGACTCCTTTTACCGTCCGCCTGCCCCTTGCTCGGGAGCGGACGAGGATCGCATTTGCTTCGAGTGCTTCCCCGCACCTTTTCCTTTCTTAGAAACCTCCACCTTGCTTACCTCATCATTTCCAGCAGGTTTGCCTTTATCCTCGCTGCTTTTTTCTTTGTGTGCACTGCGAGACGATTTCTGTTTATTTTCCTCCTTTTTCTCTTTTGCCGCCTTTTACAGGATCGCCGGCGAACCCTTTGTTGTGGTTCTCGGCGAACCCTTTGTTACATCCGATTCTCTTTGCACCGAGAGATCGTTATTGAGCTGCACTAACGGTCCGGGTTTCGTTGACGCTCCTGTTGATTGCCGACTCGTATTTCCCGCAATCAATGCTTGAACACTTGCGATTAATCCCGTAATTTGGCCTTGAATTTCGTTTTTCATCTCACCTTTCATAAAGATGGGCGCCTCTGGGTTCTGGCTCATGCCTGCCAACTGTTCGTCTAGGCTAGAATTCCGTAGGGCTGCCTCTTTTTCCGCCTTCCTTTTGTTCTGCGCCTTTTTCTGGTCTGAGTGGCGCCAGGTATACAAAATCTTTTTGACGGTCGCCTCCTTGTGAAGCTCACAAATATCGCACAGATTATCCACAAAGTTGCACCCACGGCACCTCCTGCAAAGTGGGTGTAGATCCTTCGGTGTCTTCTGGCAAGTACATGATGGGAAAACTCCGTTCTTCAAAAGCTCGTTCACATTATCCACCTCTTCGTTGCCTGTTTCTATTACAATTTGATCGTTTTCCGCCATTGTTTGAATGGGAATAACCGCACGCTCGACCTATATCGACGCATGCTCAAAAGCAAATGGGGTTATCCCCACGGGAGGCAGGCGGCTGCAGCAGGTATACTGCGCAGCGCGCCTGGCGGGGATACCGGGCAACAGGCAGAAAATTCAAAAATTTAAGAAAATTATTTGTTTGAGCATGGGAAAAGCCAAATTAAGCGAATTTAGCGTGAGTACTGAAGGTAAGTATTTTGCAGATAGTAAGAAACAGAGTTCGTTAAAACGAAGTTACCCAGAAGTTATTTTGACAGCTGCAGTCCCAGTATCCTCTCCAAAAGGGTTTTGGCCAAAAGGCCCTTACAAAGCAGCGCGGACAGCACTAAGTTGATTTTTGCAAATAGTGTCCCTTTAAAAAAACTTGTAATTTTTATTTACAAAAATTTCTTGAGCCACAAAAACGTCAGTCCCCAAAAATATAAAATGACAATTTTTATTTTTTGTAAACAGTGTATTTTCTTTACTTGTGGTGATGTATTTCACAGGAGATGTATTTCTCAGAAGGTGTATTCCTTGGTGCATTAATTTATGCAATTTATTTACATGGCTTGGCAGTCTTGCTCTTTGGCATATCTTGTGTGCACTGACCTTTCTGTTGTAGCATTTATTTGGAGTTCGACAGAAACCCCGAATAAAGTCCTCCGTGTGGGGGCGTGTAAACGTGGTCTTGTATTAGACATTCGTGGTGAGGACACCTCAACACCGCCGAGCCAAAAGCCTGAGGGCTGAACTCTTCAATTCCAGAAGAACATCGTCTTTATGGCGATCTCACTTAAAAACGCCAAAATTGTACATTTTGTAATTTATTCTTTCAGGCATAAAGCCTAAACACTACTAGCTTAGTTCTGTTTAGGAGGGGCTTCCACTGCGATGGTACTTAACCTCACATACATGTAAAACACACAATATTTTTTATTTTTAAAACAGGTGACGACTTACTTTAATCATGAAAAATGTCCGACGTTAAAATCACTTGTCTGCTTCTGCAAACTACTAAAATCTAACCTAAATGCGTTATAGCATATTTAAAACTAAGTTGGTATATTTAATCTTTTGATTTTTGCACTTAATGCACCTTGGTAAACTTAAATTCTTTCCATGAACCCTACCGAGCTCAACTTTTTATGTTTGTTTATTTTTAGGGACCCAATGTTTATTTCATGTCTATTTTTTTTATAGCATCTCCATCCAAACTCCGACCGTAGCAAACCTCAAGAAAACGAAAACAAACTAGCATTCCTTCGATAAAATCATGCCTTGTAAATAGCAGTTTGGTTCCCAAAGTCAAATAATAAATTCTGAGCTAACACTTCGTTCCCCCCCCCCACCTTCAATAGTTGCGATAAGTAATATCGTAGTTTAATTTTTATACGTCTAAATTCACGTTGTTATGAGTTTACAACTCACTTGCACTTCCATGCCAGGCCTCTAACGCTCCCAAGTCGGCAATTCCCTTTGTCAATGCAGCCTCACCAATTCCCTTCTAACCAAAACACTGCATTCAATTCCCCCTCCACTCAGAGCGCTCAGCTACCCTGCCCGTCTGCGCCGTCATGCCCACTTCCGGTAGTGACAGCTCGGCCGGTTTTGGTCAGTCTCTCCTCCTCCAAGTGTCCACCTCTACCCCACACCCCACCTCCGTCGCTCTTCTACAGGACCGCGCCTTCCCTCTACCTGCCGGCCAGACAGAAGACATGTAAACCCAGACCCACGAGAATTTCGTTAGCACAGCTCAGGAATCTCAAAGCTAGAGGTAGCTACGCCGGTCGGGAGTGGAGATGCCGCGGTCCGATTGTTGCCATGCCGGGCAAAGGTAGTTGGTTCGTATGAAACTTAGCTTAACTTAAAAGTTTATTTTTTGGACTTACACGTCAAAATTTATACACGTCAAAATTTAATTTAACCTAAACCTCGTAGCTTTGAATGTAACTAATGGTGTGTTAAGCCTAACGTTAACGACCATAACATAATGGTTCACGGTCCCTTCCTAAAAAACCAGCTTTTTTTCACCGTTTCATTAACGTAGCTTAATGTAAACAAAGACCGTCGGGTCAATTAGATTTGCAGAAGCATAGTACTTCATGGAGCGTACATCCCTTTTCTAATGTGAATTCCGATGGGGACAGTTTGATCTTTTGGGTGTTCGCTTTTGAAACATAACTGTAAAACAGGTCTACTATTACTACACAGTCGAGACTGTTCGTAATTTAGAGGGCTCTTTAGCGAAATCCCCGTTGCCTAAAATCACTGTTTCTATTTGAAATTGTTTTGTGAACATAATTCTTGTTCTAGTACGAATTTAATGTAAATTCCGTAATATTTATGACCTAAACTAAGTTGTAAATTTGCCAAATGTAAAGTGTGATATTTTTCACATGCTTGTTTAAAATATAAACCAGGAGTTTTAAACGCCCGTTGGTTTATTAATTCGTTGATCGCTAGAAGTTAGCTAGTATTTAAGATAAATCTCTTCAAATTTAACTTAGCTAGCCTATTTCCCACCTTGGTGGCAGCGTTACCGCTTATTATTACTAGTTATTATTACTAGTAATTATTCCTAGTTAGCCTACATTACTAGGACATCGTAGCTCCATTCTCTACACCGGGACTGTAGCAGTTGTGCTGTTTTTAACAAAAAAGTACCAAACATAAACCAGAGTGATAATAAGACTGATCCAGTTACACCAGGCGACCGGCGATGTTGCAAGCACCTACTCCGTCGTAGCATCCGCCATTACAAAGAACACTTTACATCGTAGTTTGCTTTGAAAAGCTTTTGAATACAAGTTATTTAAAAGCAGCAAGTTGAATTTACAAATTAGTAATTTACAAGATTTCAGACAAACAACGCTTGTGTTTGAATAAAGTTTAAATTTTCGCATTAGAAAAAGTAATACTAGGTGCTCCCGGAGACACCAGCAAGACTGGACAGCTGCAACTGATAGCAGTCTATCTAACAGTATGTTTCATACACGATCAACCGTCCATAGTTATGTTTCTAAGTTTTCCAAGTACAAAAGAGTAGTGGAGAAGAGTGTCGTACTAGCAAGGAAGTGACGTCACAGGTCACGTGACCAACCGGAAGTGACGTCACGATCCAAGATGGCGGCCCCATAGGTTGACCCAAGATGGCCGTGCCCCAAAATGGCGTTGGTTTCAGTTTCTATTAGCAACAGTAAACAATTGTTTATTGACGTCATAGGCACAACCTAACGTGACGACGACAGTAGCGCCACCACACGTGTATAAAAGGTATATAAAGCAGGGTGGTGATGTGCTCATATCACGTTTTGTCTCAAGATGTCTAATAATTTGTACACAACTGATGGGAGAGAGAAAACCTTTGAAGGAAAATGGATGTACACAGGCTCCTTAGAATCGAGGAAAATGGCCGAAGGCAGATTTTTTAGATGTCAAGATGAGGTTGATATCATGTTCGAAGCCGTGGACTGTGTCATGTGTTTGTATTGCGAGGTGAGGCTGTGCAAGTGGACACCTAGACAAGATCCTTTAGCTATTCATAAAAAGGAGTCGGCTTACTGCTCATTTCTAAGACAGTTTCCAAATGGCAATTACTTCGTCAAAGATGAAGAAAAGCTCTAGTTTACCCTGACGGACAAGATGAGTGTGATTGTAACTGCAGCAGCCCTTGGGTACGCTCGACCAGACCACGCTAACGAGACTCCTATATAACAGGAAGTAAGGGTGGATCAACGTCAGGTACAGCAACGTCAACAATGGAGTTACGTAAGAAACTTTCTATATATGTTGAACTTGATGTTTTAACACTTCTGGTGTTTGATACTGCTATACAAATACACTTGATGTGTAATTTGAATCAATCGAATGACGTCACCTTAGACGTAACAAGATGTCTGGATGAAAACTATGTCTCTGATAATGTAACTTTAGTATCAAATTGTATAGATCTTGAGACATTTGTGAAAATCATTTATGTTAACAATGGTGCAGTGTGTGGTGTTCCCTTACCTCTCGATGCTGCAGAGAATCTCGACATACACTTAAACGCTTTGGTTGAACGGAACATGTCACTAATTGTAACCTGATAGCTCAATAAAACGTCTGTTAACTGACTTCCGTGTTCATTAGTCTTTCGTAGTGAGAGCTGTTGGCACACGCCCGAGGACGATTCGTGTGTGACGACACAACGTAACCATTCACAAATGACGTCACGAGTGAAATTTTCATGTGGAGCCTTTCCTAAGAAGTTTCTAACCCTAACAAAATTGCTTGGACAATGCGTTAAAACAACACATCGTCCAAAAAATGTAAAAACTAGACAGGAATTTAATTTGTGTTCTATTGTTTGGTAAAGTTTGATTGTAGTTCAAAAAATGACTAAAAGGAAGTCACCGAAAGATGTTGACAGCTACAAATCAAACTGTTGAGTTTACAATACGTCGAAAAGGATGTGCAATCGCTTGAAGGATATAAAGGATCGTACCTAACAAAAGAGGTGTAATTTTTGAAGTGTCAAAAAGTGTTATGACACAAAAAGTGTCAAGTGATCTGTAAATTGAAATTGTGCGATAACGTCGCAAATGTTTAGTGCAATCTTACACAAGTAAGTGCGTTTTTGTTGTCAATCACGAGTGATTTCTAAAACGTAGTGTTGGCGTGCAATACACAATAGCCTAATTGGAACGAGGAAATAGTGCGCGTACATCTATCATTAATTCGTGACAGTTCTTGTAGGAAAACGCTATTGTGTAAGCAAGAACCATTGTAATTTACGTAACTATGACGTCGGTGAAATGCACTTTCGGTCAAGGGTACTTAGGTAAACGTAACAACTAACAAAATATACTTTGTACCTAAACAACAGAAAATGTTGTAAGCTCATCATTACGACACGTGTAAGGATGTGTTTTCGCTAAAGTACTTTCTTAAACCGATGGCCCAGTACCAAGAATTTTTGGTACAAAAGCCAGAATGCATCCACGTAGCAACGTACACGTCCTCCATCCCAAGCTACACTCGGTAAGTCGATTACTATTCGTTCATTACATTTGGAACTTTAGTAAGGAAAACTTTAGTAAGGAAAAACAAACAAATAACTACTTGGAACTTTAGTTCCAAGTAGTTATTTGTTTGTTTTTCCTGTGTTTTACAGGTAAAACACTTTATCACGATATCGTAGTATTTATTATATCAATCGAACTTGGAAATAACGTATGCGTACACGTGGTCAAAATTAACGGCTTTATTAAAGTCCAAATTTTACGATACGAATACGAAAGTATACTACCCTCAGATGTTGTATCGATCAATATAGAGGACTGGGTTAAACTTGAAGACTTAATACCAGAATGGCTATCGTGTTTCGATAAAGATACTGCACAATTATTGTACGTATCATCAACCCTTATTGTTTCCTACTTCAGCGATGGTTGATAAATACATCGCCATGTCAACACATTCTTTAGAATGCATTAAACTAAACAAATCCCAAGTACAAGTACTGAATAGCGAACTTGTAACGATAGAACAATGTCGTATAGACTTGTTGCACGGTGCGCAGGATTTTTATTAATTAGTCTCCTTTGTTTCTTTGTAGGAGCCTATCACGATATAGTAGTAATTTATAATTATTTTTATCATGTCTATGGAACTTGGGGATAATGTATGCGTTCATGCGTACCGAATCGACGGTTTCATTAAAGTGCAAATTTTGCAATACACCTCCGACAATACGTCGGATGGTGTAACCATAGATATAGAGGACTGGAACAGCCTTGAAGATTTAATATCTGAATGGCTATCATCGTGTTTCGATAGGAATATTGCGCAATTATTGTATACGTCACCAACCCTCACTGTTTCGTACTTAATATCACCACCGCTGAAGTAAATCTCCATGTCATCACCTTCTTTAGAATGCATCACATTAAACAAAGCACAATTACGAGCACTGAATGGACATCGCCTAGAGATGATGTCTTATACACTTGTTACACGGTGTAGAGGAGTTTTATTGACTGGTCTCTTTGTTTCTTTGTAGGCAACATTTATCAGTGTATATAGTCATTTTTATTATTCTTATAAAACAAATGGTTGAACAAACTGAATATCCTCTCAAGCCTGAATGGGCTGTGGACTTGGGAAATAACATTTTCTTAACTTGTTCAAAATTTGGTGGAACCATTAGAGTACACATAAGACAGTACGTAGAGAGTCCACTTAGCTACATTCCTACCGGAATGGGAGTCCATTTCAGTTTGTGTGAATGGAATTTAATGACTCCCAACTTTAGCAGGTGGTCGGCAGCATTATCAGGACCACGCTCCGCGCAGATCCTTTACACAAGACCAAAATGTGGAGTGTCTTTTTTCACTGTGAACGAAAGAAAGGTGCTAAGCTTTGTCATGCTTCTTAGCAAAAACACGATGGATGTTTCCATGGAGCAATTTGAGTTAATTAAAGGGTCTGTCACTCAAATTGCAGAATGGGCGCACAAATTGACTGAAAATAGACACCTGCAGCCACACCCCAATGAATAAGCATAATACAAATACCACTATATAAGTGGTAAAAACGTCATTCAGTTCCTTGGACGTCTACCATGTCGGACGTTGTCTCCTCACGCACTATTAAGACGGCTAAGCGACGAAAGCCCTCGCCGTCCACAACCTGTCCGACTTATGGCGCACATTTGATGCTCACTCCCGCCGATAAACAGCACTGTGCTACTGTTTTGAACTCGTTAATCGCCGAATTTAATCTCAAGGGTTACTGCATCGGAAATTACCAAGAACAACGTGGAATTAATTTTTACTTCCGATTTCAACATCCCGTGAACGAGGACTCTGTAATTGGTATACTAAAAACAATTGGCAACAATGCGCCATTCGGAATGAAACCTTTGATAAGCAAGACTTTACGTAAGAACTGTTTACTCGATCTGTACAAGACCGATCCGATACCTCTCGAGACTTTACCGGATGAAGATAAGCAAATATTGCCGTTCTATGTGCTCCTTCCCGGATGGTTGGCGAAACATACGGACAGAGTTTATGATTTGAGTGACCCTTTTATTGTACGATTTTCAATGTTTTACCCGTACATTGCGGCACGTGTGATTAATAGTACATATTACAATATGCACGATTAAACATCAGAGGTTTGAAAAAAAAAATCAGGTTTGTCTTTGTTCTCATTACAACAGGATGCGTGTGTCACGTGGTAGACTATCTTTATTTTTTATTCTTGTTGTTGTTAGGGACTATAAAAGAGAGTAGAGGAAGGAGCCTCCATCATTCATGGATGCCAGGCTCCATCACCCTAGTAACTATTTTTTCATAGGTCCTACGAACTCGGGTAAGAGTTCGGCTATTGTAAAATTAATTTTAAATTCACAGGACCTAATTACGCGAGCCCCTACATCCGGTTTGTTACTGCTACGGCGAAGATCAGCCACTTTTTGAAGTCTCAGATCCCCGATTCCAGTTCAGTTTCATTCTAATTTCGACAGGGAACTTTACGATAGTCTACCACGTGACACAATTTTGGTACTGGATGATGTCTTACACACTTTGCCTGTGAGCCTCCTTAATGACGTAATCCTCAGAGGCAGTCATCATCGTGGGATATCCGTAATTAACGTGGTTCACAATCTGTTGAAAACGCTGCGTACAATTTCTCTCAATTCTCAATATTTTTTCATGTTCAAGTCCAGTCGTGACCAAGGACAAATCAAAGTATTGGCCACGCAATTAGGTGTAAACAAGAATTTTTTATCAAGTGTTTACAAAGAAGCGACCAAACACCTCGGTGATTTTCTGCTGGTTGACTTACACCCACTGGCCCCAGAATCTATAAAATTCCGTTCAAACATATATTCCATACCCATTACCGTTTACCAGCCAACCCATGGCTAGTAAATACTTGATTTCATACCGTTGTTACAATTACTCCAATCAAAATCAACTTCAAAAAGGGTTAAGCGAATTTTGTTAAATTGCCCCGAGGTGAGGGAAGTCTTGTGTCTTGCATCGTTAAATTTATTAAAAGGGAATGTCCCTTTAACGAAGATTCAAAAATGAAATTAAAAAAAGTACAAGAAACTGCTAATACAACTTCTTCCAAGTGCTGTAGTGATAAGGAAAAACAATCAATTAGTCAAACATCAAACTGGGGGATTTTTGGGTTCATTACTAACGCCAGTGCTCGAACTATTAGTTGGTCTCTTGAACAGGCGGTGATGTACAAACGAATGCAACTTGTACCCATTACCGCGTCGACCGTCAGAGACGACAGGGTGATTCCACACCCTAGGTCGGCCTTCACCCAACCTCTAAATAGACTGGACTACGGCATTAAAGATATTCTACAAGACCAAACCCTCTCGGAATACGACAAGTCCAAGCTCTACACTCCGCAACTCCAAAGATATCTCGACTTGCACAAAAAGTTGAAAGTATTGTTAGCTTCCCCCAGTAGCACCGTGGCGGGGGTGACAGCTTCTTCGGCCGGCCCCTCGGGGGGCACCTCCGGAGAAGAGGACAAACCGAGTTGGGATATGCAAACGGACTTGGAATTTTTACCTTAGAAGTACGGGGTCGAATCGAACGATTGTTAAAGAGTGGCGATGTGAAGTACGATCAATACGGACAGCTAGTACACGAAGGACGAACGATTAAGGGGTCAAACGTCGTAGACCTGATACACGGCGCCATTACCGACAACAAGACAGATAGAAGACGGGCGCACAATGTACCCGGCTGGCAGTACATAAAGGCCTACATTCCTTACAAGTCCTATTTACGACGTTCCAACGTGTCGAGAAGACGTCTCCCTACCTACACGTCTTACGTCTGGGATCCTAATCAAGCGAGCGGAACTAACAAAGTAGAGCAAGCACCGTTGATTGATTTTGAAGATGAGCCTGAGACGAGCGACTGGGAGAAAGAGTACTATTGATGATATGTTAAAAAGTGTTTATTTCGATCCTAAAGATGCTGGGAGTTACGTTGGAGTCCGTAGGCTGTACGATTCTGTGAGGGCTAAGGGACATAAAAGTACGTTAAAAGCTATTAAAGGCTGGTTAGCCTCGCAGCCTACTTACACTTTGTTATACTATAAAACGTAAATTTGAACGCAACAGAGTTAGGGTTGGTGGTATTGACAAAAATTAGGGGCTGGACTTGGCTGACGTCAGTTCTTTGGCTTCCGAAAATGACAATGTAAACTTTTTATTAATTGTAATTGATATTTCTTCTAAAGAGTTGTTTGTGTTACCTCTCAAACGTAAAGATGCTGGGACCATGAGCGCAGCTTAAACGGAGTTATTTAACACGGGTCGAGCACCCTCGGCCGCATGGAGCGACCAAGGAATGGAATTTCTGGCGTCACGAGTCAACAAAGTATTTAAGAGATTTAATGTGCATCATTACGTCACTCAAAACGAAAACATAAAATGTTCCCCAGCTGAAAGTGTAACTGCAACACTACGGGGGCGTATAAGCCAATATCTCCACGCAAATAACACTAATCGTTACTTGGACGTCTTGCCAGACATTGTACAGTCTTATAATAACTCTTTACATAGGAGCATTAAGATGAAACCCTCGGATGTAAATGACGCTAATACAGGTGAGGTCTTCGTAATTTGTATGGTCGTGGTGGCTTGAAGGTGGGGCAGCCCGTACGAATGGGGTTAAGGACTAGGGTTTTTGGGAAGGGTTACACCCCAAACTGGACGGAGGAGATTGTATTTATTAAAGGTAAAACCGAAAACATAAAATTCCTACTTACGTAGTTAGGGACTATGACAAAAATCCTATTTTAGAAACTTGGTACCGCGAAGAACTTTAACCCGTTAAAGAGCCCGAGTTATATAAAGTGGACAAGGTACTTAGAACCAGGAAACGTTGTGGACGGACAGAGTATTTCGTGAGTCGGCAAGGGTACCCGGCTTCTTTTAACAGCTGGACTAGTGACATAGTAAATATTTTAAAAATGGCAGATGGTGGCTTTTATATTTGTCTACCTTCCAACGCGTCAATGGACATTTTTCCGAAAACTACATTACAAAAGTACACCGTTCAATTGGCCGAATCTATACATTTGGAAAGACAATACAAAGTGGCCCTGTGTCAGATGACCTTTCCAAATAATTTTAATGTTACTTACGACAGGGTCACGCTGACTGCTGACGACTACGCGCAACTCGTAAACCAAGATCCTAATTCACAGCCGGTTCCTTTAAAGTGCGTCAAGTCCGATAGTTACTACGGTACGTTACTAGACTTGGCAGAAGACATTAATTCAGAAATTAAGGCAATTAGAAGTAAAAATAGAGGAGGTTTACTCATTGACAACCCTCTATTACACTCACCGAGGTTGTTATTCGATAAGAAGTATAAAAATATCAAATTAAACAGAGCATAAGAATGGAAATATTTATCTGCTTTTATCACCCAGTTTAGCCGAAAAATTTGGTTTAAGTCTTGTACTTCTTGTAAGGACTCCTACCGTTATGGAAGCTATGGGGGAGGAGCGTGCGTATAACGAAAGACCCATTCAAACCTTGTGGGTGTACACCGACGTTATTACGCCTCAATTTGTAGGTGACGTTAAGGCGCCTATGTTGCGAATCGTTAATGTGGAAGGTGAGAAGGGAGGGGACACAAATGCTGTGTTTTATAGACTACATTATTATCCTTTGTTGGGTGATACTATACATAACATCAGTATCGATATCAGAACTGACACGGGAGCCCCCCTCCCCTTCGGATCTTCGGGTCGCGTCGTCGTCAGCCTTCACCTGAGACCTATAAAGGGCTAGGGAGACCTCGTTACGTCATCACTACGTCATCATGAAATACTTTTGTCCTTACACGAGTTACTACGTGAGTCAAGCCAGCGGTAACATTCCGGTGTTCGCGGGAAAACATCAACAATTCGGACACGGTTTTGGAAATTTGTTTTCATCACTGGGGCGCATAGCCATACCATTTCTTAGAAGTATAGGTAGCTACTTTGGAAAGAAGGCACTCAGTACCGGCAATCGGCATAGGTATAGGTAGTGATTTACTTAGTGGCAAGAGCTTCAAAGATGCAGCGAGTGACAAACTGAGACAAACTGCAGGTGACGTAATTGGTGATTTAGGTCAACGATTACAAAGTGGACAAGGAAGATGCGCTAGACAGTGCGGCTTCGGCATAAAACGTAAGCGTTTGAGCATTGTTAGTAAGAAGGCTGCAAAGAAAACGAAGAAGATAAAAACTGTTTTAGATTAGTGGAGGGGTATATAAACTTTACACACATTCGCCCTGACCAGTCCATCAGCCACGATGAGTATCCTAAGCCCGTTTTCTTGCGAGTGTTTACTTAGCCCTTTGGATCTTTTTTTTCAGTACAGTCAACTCAACTGTCTATTCAAAATACTAAATATGAACAATACCGTCCCGT
>JAHWFP010035533.1:0-47000 GCA_023313725.1 Lithobius niger
GCCAGCAGGCTATCACTTATGACGACAATGATGAATAGGCAACGAAAGTGTATTTCCCTGACAATTCGTGAGACACACGATATTGCGGATTACCTACCTAGTCCGTGAGTCGGCGGTGGAGGACTGGCATACCTTACAAACAGGAGGACATTCACGAAACGAGAGGACATTCACGAAACTTTTGGTAACGACTTCAAACTGTGAAAACTTGGTGGTGTCCTCAACTAGTTCTATTTTGTGTGTGTATTAAAATTTTTTGTATTGTTTTGGGGGTGTCGTTGCCTGAAGGCTACCACTTCCTACAATGACAAACAACAGGCAATGTAAGTGTATTTCTCGGTCAGTTCGAGAGACACACGATATTGCTGATTACCTACTTAGTCCGCGAGTCACAGTGGAGGACTGATATACCTCACAAACAGGACATACCTCCCAAACGAGAGGACATATACAAACTTTTGGTATAACGATTTCAAACTGTGAAACGTTGGTGGTAATCCTCATCTAGTTCTATTTTGTTAGTATATTATAGTTTTATTTAATTTATTTTGGGGGAGTCGTTGCCACCAAGCTACCACTTATGACAACGATGAACAACAGGCAACGAAAGTGTATTTTCCGGTCAGTTTGAGGGACACACAATATTGCTGATTACCTAACTAGTCCGTGAGTCGGCGGTATAGGACTGACATACCTCCCAATCAGAACACACCTTCAAAACGAGATACTTAAATTCTTTTTGATGCTACACATTAAAAACAGCCGCAAGCTTGTATGCACCTGTCGAACAGTCCTTTTGTTATGCACGTATTTTAAAATGTGGCCACTAAAAGGCATTCCGTTGCGTTTCTTGGACTAATCTACAAGTGTCGTATGCTGACTTCAGTTGACGTATATAGTTGTTAGAACTACGATACATACAACAGATGTCAGTGTTAGTTTAATATCTCTGTAATGTGTGGCGCAGTAGGGTCCTGGGCGTCACTGGACTGTGATTGAGATTGGTGCTAATGAGGTACTGTCGAAACGCCTTTAACCCTCAATCCCTCTCCCATCCCCTACATACAACAGAACTTCCGTTGTGGGACAAGCTGACTGAGATAAAAACTGCGTGGCTCGAAGCGCATATCCAAGTGACCTTGTGAATGATTCCGCGCTAATACCCTAATGTCAACCCCTTATGTGCACTGCTACCTTGGTATCCAGCAGTCGTAGGGGAAGAAGGAAAGTCTTTTTAACAAAGGAGAGTTATTTTAACAAAATGACTTTCTGACAGCGTTAGTTCTAATAGAGTAAGTGCCGGACAATGCTACAGCAGTACTAACCTACTAACACGACTGTACTGACCATGTGCGTCTATGCGGGAATGAGTAGCTCTTTGGCTTGGTGGACTTGCCGCATATCGTTGTGGGAACAGGTGGTAGCACATGTTTAGCTGACTCTCTTTAGCATGGGAAACAGTTCTGACTTATCTCTTTAGGGCTAAGCCACTTCCATAGGTAGGAAAAACACAAACCACCGTCTTACTGTACCATGCATACCAATTTGCTGTAAGTGGTGAGAGTACAGTTTGACCAAGTTTATTTCTAAGAAAGGTAAACATAACGTCTTGTGTTCTTTTAAGTAAAAAAAAAAACGAATATAATGTCATAATGTAATTTTATTTTACAGCTGGGATCAAATGGCCTCAGACGATCTACCTGCAATGATCGACTACATTTTGCAAAAAAATGGTGCTGCCAGTTTGTATTATGTAGGACATTCGATGGGAACTACTACTATTATGGCCTTACTATCTACAAAAATCGAATACAATGCAAAGGTATGATTTTACGTTTCCGGATTTATACTCACTCACACTTGTATGTCATTAATGAATTTCGAAAAACACGTTCCACTAAATATCGTAAGAAAGTTTATCCACAAACTTTCTAAATTCGTTGAGTTGAAAAGCTGTACCCAATGTTAATCACAATCAGAAATAAAAACAAATCAGCCTTACTGTCATCACCCGGACAGAAATTATTTTTGCTATTTAAATTGATAAGTTATCCCACCACACAAAAAATTTTGTATGCGTTCTGACCAACACATCACATTCAGGCTGGAGTATCTAGCTATATATCTCACTTATCTAGATATCCCACGTATCTGGCTAAGCTATACCACTATCTTGCTAAGATATATGGCTAAGATTGGCATTACCCACCTAAGGTATCCCATTAGTGCAACCCAACACAATGCAAAAGGAAGATTTATAACGAGGAAGCAACGACGGAAAGGGGTAGGCCTGTTACCTACTTCTCCACCTTTAAATTAACATCTAGTTTTTGGGGAAATGCCACTATGGAAAAGTAAAAAAAAAGTTAATAAAAACGTTAGTTTTAACAACTTGAACTAACTTTAAAGTTCAAATGAGCGATAATGCGCTTATGAAAGGCGAACTTTTAATAAATTAAATAACTTAATCTCAACAGTGGGCATAATTAGAGAAAGTTAACCTTGCATCCACTGAACCAAATTGGACAAGACTTCCTTAAAAAAGGACTCAATGCTTAGATGTCATAAATGGAGAAATTCAGGTTGGATACCTCTCAAACGTGCAGAAATTCAGCAAACTGAGGCACTGGCTACATAAGCAGTGATCAAGTGGCTCCTTGCACTAACCTTAGGACTCGACCAGTAGTAATATGCCTGTGACAGCAGTGGCCGGCACTGGACCTCGATGACGACGAACTAAGAGAGCCACTCATTACTGGCAATCATAACGTTCAAGTAGGCAGTTACCGGAGAACAACTATCAAAACTGGCCCCTCCAGATTTCACAGATAGTAGGAGTAAACTGAGAGAGCCCTTCAAGAAGTTCCGCCATCATTAAAGGGAGCGCCTCACTTGCATCAGTACTCGCTAGTACCACAAGACCTCCAACATAAGGCGATATAGGGTTATTCACAGTGCTAAGAAGGAGAATAATCAAAGGTACTGAACTACTGTCTTGAACGGAAGTGAGGAAAGAAACAGAAAAAAAAGAGGAACAGCCGTGTTCAGATGCCTTGTGTGTTGGGAGGAATCGTGAACCTTGACATAGTGTCAGAACCGTGACCGGCAAATTGTTGTGGACAACGACTGCTATCTGCATGTCCAAGTGCATGAGCTTAACCGGTTAATTCAATCTGATTAGGTCACGAAGGCCGTAGCTTAGGCTGGTGATGAGTTCTGGACATGCTAGGCGAAATCAAGGGCTCTTCTGGACCGAAGTAGTGATTCTCGAGTCGTGGCCAGAGTTGTATGCCTCGAAGGATCCAGACGCACACTTGTGCCTGTGTGAGAGGTTGACCAGTGGCAGTTATTTCTTCCATAATGAATCTTGCTGATGTATGTAAGAACCAACGTCTTCAGTGTTAGCCATCGTGATAATCATTAGATCACCGTGTTGAAACATCTGTTTGAATGGGTAGACCCAGGAGAAATCGACAATGATTCTCTCTCAGACAGTCTTTGCTCTTATCCCATTGTTAAAGGCGACAAATAATTTTGGAGACATGTTCCATAACAGCAGCACTTTACATTCTGTGTTACTGTACACCCATTCAGCGATTTGCTCGGGTGTAGCTACGGTGGTACCCGGGCAGTCTTGTTCAAATATTGCCAGAGGATTTGCTCTGCAGCAGTCTATTGGTGCAGGTTCTGATGGTGAATGCGGGTCACATGGTGCAGGTCACATGGTGCAGGGATAAAGTGGTGAATGATGAGTTCTGCTTCCATAAATCTTAGCCTAGTTGACATTGCAACCAAGCAGTGTCAGAATCGTGAGGTCTTGCTGGTGTTATGGCGAGAACTGACACTGGCGGAGTTGTGTGTCGGGATGTGTGACGTAATGTAGGTTGCTCATCCCTGGCATATGCAATCTCTTGTGTGGCAGAGCGTGTTGTTAGATCCTCGATAGGCCTAGATGTAAGGCGGCAGCAATATGAATGATTCTTTAAAGAGGTCATCGTTGATCTCCAAGATCGTTAGGAACCCTATAAGCAGCTACAAGTGGGAATGTCTGAGTCAAACAAAATGTACTGATCCAATTTCTTTTATTTCAGTAATAATAGGCCAAAATCGTCAGTCTCTTTACTATGTTCACTGCCAAATTGCATACCTCCTTCTCCTTCTTTCTGGGTATGTTTTTAGCATACTCGCTAATGCTTGTAAACCTTATTGCTAGCAATCTATCACACTGTTGTACGGCTGCATGACGGAGCGGTGTTGCACAAGTTGTTGATGTCCTAAAGGACTCCACATAGACTTACTAGAGTCGGTAAAATTGGGAAAGGCTAAGTACCGTTTGGCCCTAATGGTGGCACAAACAAAGTGCATAAGTATGCCAACGGTACTCACTCCCTTATACACTTAGGGAGAGAGAGAGCAGTGAGGTGAGAGATGGATACAGGCAGAAGAAGAGACAACGTTGTAGAAGGGGGCTGGCATATGAGTAAGGGAGGAAACAATACACACGCTCCAAGAGCGGTTAAGCACCAGGCTTTAACAGAGTAAGAGAAAAAACGGTTTAACAGTTTACTTACTGGGGCTGTAGCCCTTGGCTATGTGCCGTCTCTAACTAGATACACATAATCTACAAAACATGTTCAATTCACAGTGCTACAAATAAATACCTACAAATGTACAACATCCACAAAAAAAGAGAGCAGACTGTAACAGATGAGAAGAACAATGATAATACAAATGGATACAACAATGTATAGATGACAAGGTATTGCTTTGACCGAAGACTTGGGCCCATTGTTACCTCAAAAGATTCTCACAACAATGTATCATTAGTATACTCTCATGTCCCAGTTAAATGTAAAGAGTGGTAAAGCACGGCGGTAAGTGGGAGCTTATAAGTGGGAAATAAAGACAGAAGAGACTAAATTTTTTTTCAGAATTTTCGTTTTTTGAAAAAAGGCAATGATGCCATTTCTATGAAGAAAACAAGTGTGGCTTAATGTAGTGCCAGTTAATGCTTTCCTATTCATTATTATTTTTTGGGTGGCATGTGAGAATTTCACTTCGTATGGAACTAATTCACATTATTACTCTTTTTCAGATTAAATTATTTATTGCGCTTGCTCCTGCTGCCACAGTTAAATACATGAAAAGTCCCCTAAGGTTACTGCAATTAGCTCCCAAGGAAGTCTTTGACCTTGCAGGAGCATCAACCCATGGGGAATTCAACATTAATTCTGGCCTGTCAAATTACTTTATGACAGAGGGATGTGGTATCCTGCCACTCGCAGTCGGTTGTTCGACACTCTTAGATGCGATTGGAGGACCAGACCCCAAACAAGCTAATAAAGTAAGATTTTAGTCTCTTTCTTTTAATTAAGAATTTATTTAGGGAATCATCGGTGAAAGGATGCCGACAAGTTTTAGTTTAAACGGGACGGAAAGCCAATGGGCTGGAGATCGGTGAAATAAATACGGATGGAAACCTATTAAGTTGGCTTTTGGACTTAAATGTCAGAGTGCCTGAGCAGGGAATCGAACCCACTACTTCTTAAATCAAAGGCCGAGAGTCCTACCGCTGAGCCATACTGACACGGCCACAAGTTTTAGAACGATTTGAGAAAATTGCTTTGTTGAGGTTTGCGACACCTCGCGGAACTGGAAATGAAACTTGGCAATTTTTTTGTTCATCTTAAAATCTTTTATTTTTTATTATCGCCCACGAGTTTTATACCGATCCACAAATTAACTTATCCGTTTGTAATCACGCTATCAAGTAACTCTAAAGCCGCATATTTTCATGTTTAAAAGATTTATCACTTGATTTCAAATTCAGAAATAACCTAACCTAATCAGATTTTTCACCAGCATTTGCACCTCTCACAGTTTTCTAGTACAGGGCTTTTTTTATACGTTTGTGGCTTTTTTTCTCTCCAATCACGCAAGCAACTCTATCGAGGTAGAAAACTGTTTGGCTCTCTCTGAACTACAGTATTATAGTTTTTGTTTATTCTAAAATTCCCATTACAAAATACTTAACATTTATACTATAAGTATTGATTACAACAAAATGCTTCGTTTCTCTAGTGTAAATTTGTTACACCACTAGCAAGCAAATAAAGCTAGACCGATACGTAGAAAACAGCTTCCAATACTACGGCCTAATGAAGCCTTTTTCAATATGCTGCAATATGGCTTGTCAAATAGGCTAACCTGTACTTTATTTGGGGGAAACATGCCAACACTGGAACAGTTTGATGACAGAATAGAAAGTGTAGCCTTGTGTACAGAGCGTGTGCCACCAGTGGGTGCTATTCTTGCTGATGAAGAAATGAAGTACAAGGTGAGTGTGACTGATATACAAACTTTATATTAATCAACCTGCCTCGTTGCTTATGAAATTGCTAGTCTTTCAGCGTTTGAGCTTCAATTTCTACAGGGCTATCATTCCCACATTCACCTCTCTGCGCATCCTCTGTGTACCAGTGCCCTCTGTGTCCTCAGCTGACTGCTTTAGGAAGCTGATCTGGTCGGTGGCTGGAAAGTCCCCGGCAAAGTCACTAGCTAGTGTCAATTAGGGCAGTTTGAGAGACTATCAAACACCTTAAGCAACTATGGGATCTGATTTTTCCTATTCTAGTTTTAATTTCCGAATTTTTCTGCCTCGCCTTGCTGGGTTTAATTCCTTTTGCTCTAAATCACCTAGTACGGTTAAAAATTTATAGATTTATGCAGTAATCTCAAGGGTGGATTGAGACTTGTGCAACCACTTAAACGCAAAAATATTGGCTCTCCACAAACAATGAGTTACAGCAGATGATCGTAAGAAAGACAACGTTGTTACACTTTGTCTCATTTAATAATAAATGAAGCTGAATTAGGAAGATAAATAAACTATAACACACATTATAGCATCCAGAGATTGATGACGAGTGTGTAGCCACGTGATTTTTTTTTATTAATCTAGATGGCCACTCTGGAGTCTCTTTGCAGTCTCAATGTGCTATGACTGGTGTTACTTCACTTTTCAACATTTTATTATTTCTGTGCAAAAGAATCAGAATTGAAAGATGTTTGTTTACTTCTTTGGGTAGGATTTTCAAAGCTCAGAGGATTTCTAATGATGCGCTAAAATGCTTACTGCAAAATCTCCTTGGTAGATGGAACCATATCAATGAAATTGGGTAGTTGAACTGAAACTGCAAAAACGAAAGATGTCCCAAATCTCAAGTCCTCTTTCACATTTCACACCATTGAACGATGCCTCCAAATTTTTGTTTTATTGAACCTTCACTTTTTTGTTCAATGAGCAGTTTCTAAATTATCATTGTTCGTGTAGTAAGATATGAAGTAGGAAGATATTTTTGCACTAGCAGTAAGGCACAAACATTGTGTTAATAGTTAGAATACTACAAGGAATGACACTCTCGGCATGGTAACAGTATAATAACAAGGTTTACACGCTGTGGTGATGATGGCAAATACACGAGTAAGAGTTGAAGAGAATTTTCAGTGGTGCAGCGCCTAAAGATGTACCTTATTAATTAAATAAAATTCTGCTTCTTTCTGCTGTAACCTTGGTAATTGGAGCATTTAAAGTTTTATGCGCATTTACGATTTATGAGGTACCTGAGTAATTAATCTCAAGTTTTATCTTTCTATTTGCAGAGTCGTATTGACATTTACACGAATAAATATCCTGCTGCCACTTCTGTTAAATCTGCTCAACACTACATCCAGGTACGTAGCCTACACATTGTTAAAGAATTCTGAAAAATTACAGTACAAAGTTCTGGTAATTTGTTTTCAGTTTTTTCAGCCATAAATGCATAGTTCCAAGATGAAAGTTGATCTGTGTGATGAGTATAAGTTTTGTGCACAAAGGTGTCGTATGTCCTCTATGATTACATTTAAGGGTTCACATCTTTAACCATTAAGCTATATAGTGCATCCGAAGCCAGAGGGTACAAAATTCTGAAACAAATTAACACGTCTTTGTATTGAAATTTTACGAAACTTTTTAACAGCATAGAATACTTCTTAAAGGTAACTTCGCGTATCCAAGAGAGTCAAAGGGAGTCTGTCTCTAAGTTTTAAAGCTTCACGATCGAACCAGTGGCGATTAGAAAAGTCTTTCACTTATACAGGGTGGTTAATAAACAAAAAAACAAGAAAATGCAATAGTAAAAATTTGTTTAAGTCCAGGAGTGAAAAATTTAAGTCCAAACTTTTTTCTAAGTAAAAAAATTTGAACTTACAAAATGTACGACAAGGCTAAACTTTTTTCCTTGTCGGGTATGCTTGGACTTGTACTTTTTTGCCTCTCTCAGACAGATTTCTGCTGTTGAGATGTTTATCGACAACCCTATTGGTGTGCCGGTACGTGTTAAATGCTTACAATGGTCGCTTCCTTTTGGTCATAACAATATCATTAGCGAATTAATGTACCTTTTAACTGGGTATCTTCCTCCTTTGATCTAGCGTTGAATTCCGTTTTAGACAGTCTGACATTTAAATTCCAACGAAACGGATACTGGATTTCTTCTGTATTTAATACTGAACCAAATTTACTAGTTCAGTCACCGTCTAAATCAAACCTACGCTGTTCGTGCAAATAGAGATGATTATTTTGCATAACTTCTTCAAGGCTGCTATTAGGGTGTTATTTTGAACTGAATACACAAGAATTCGTCGTAGCTTCTTACTTAAAGCGTGTTCACTTTCTCTTGCAAAGATTTTTTTTAAATCTGTTCAACTCCTGTAGCCAAGTTTGTTTTCAAGATGACAACAGCATGCAGTCGTCTTCTCAAAAACAAACTTGGCATACTGAAACCTCTAATCCTAATCAACTCGTGACTGTTGGGGACAGTTCAGCTAATTGCTTGAATGCATGAACGCACACGTACATTTGTCACGCTTGGGAACATTTATTACAGTTGTAAAATGTAAGAAAATTACCGTTTTTAAAGGTTTCACAGCCACAAAACTGGGGATACTGATCTCTTTTACAGGGCTCTAAGTACTTAAAGCAAAGTCCTCCCCAATCTATCCTCACTCCCTCTTGCATTTCCCACGTGTCAGCTCCTCCTTACTTCCGAGGGGTTACCAGCTTTAGAGCATTTGCCATTCTTAACATTTCAATAAGTTCAAAGGGTTCAAAGGGTTTTTAGCGAGCGTTAACCGCATCCGGTCATCTGCCCGACTAAGCCCTAAGGCCCTATGGTCTTCAATAAGATTTTGAGCATAACAATGAATTCTGGTTTTGAGACTTTATATGGTAACAACGTACAAAAGCATTCGACTGAAGCAATCCATTACCATCTACATTGTTATAGCCGTTCATGTCATCATCTTCCTCTGTCGCAGTCTTGTTTTGTTTACTTAAAGCTTGACACTTTATTACTTTCATGAGAGTGCCCTGTATTGTTTCTCATTGTTGGAAAAACCTCTCTGCGACAGTGACTCCTCTTTTCATATCCTTACCTGACACGTATGCGTTGCTCCTCCCTCTCCCTACACGTACTGGGGATTCAGTCTTGCTGACTGTAGGAACCATTTGTTTACACGGCCATTCGGCCCAAATTTGATAGAGCCGATGTATTCCTTTCTGCAGCGTATCAAGTTTAGGAAACTCTTCATGACATTGATTTTGACAAGTACGCACATCGTCTAATGAAGATTGCCTATTTGAGATTCGATGGTAAGAAGAGTGAAACCAGATATTTGTATATTCTACAGTATTACCACTGTTGCAGAGGAGGGACACGTTATAGAGAGTCGACCTACGAGAAGGAATTTCGACACCCCATCTGAATTAAAGCAGTTGAACCGAACTACATTCGTACCTGCATTCTTCATCATTTGTTATAAGGTTCCAGATCATCCTACGAAAATTAGTTTCGACGAAACTCAGTCTTGAACGGCGGGAACCGTTGATGCCTCTACAACAAGGCCTGTTCGGATCATGCACACTCTCTGCAAGAGTTCATATATCAACTTCGATCTCACCATCTTCTTCTCAGCATGAGCTGATGGATATTTATGTAGCGGTTAGTGATTAATCCATGGTAACGGTATTTCACAGCTCCCGATTCCAGACAGATTCGTCTGACTCTTATGGTAGCAGGAATGGTTCCCTCACTTATGGTAGCAGGAGAGGGGAACTGGACTGTTGGATGCCATTTCAAGTAGCAGGAGTTGGACTATTTGGACTTCAATCAACATTTCCCATTCACAGCAACAGAGGGGAAAGAATTTCTACCATCATCATAGTAGCATGAGTCATCCAGGCATTTGGTCAAGACCAGATGAAGCGTCATAGCTCCTATCATTACCATCAGCAAGGGTATTACAAAGGTATCCCATTTTATCCATTCCTGAGACTTATAGACACTGGAAGACCCTCTTCACCTGTATTGCAGAGGAGAAAGGTTGGTCCCAGCGATTCTTGAGCGCATAATGCAAAATGCTTAACAAATAAAAGGCAAAACTACAGGAACTGGAGAACGATTAAGGACACGGTGATGGGAGGGGGATAACAGAGAATGTATGAAGTTAATGGCCACAACTACGTATGTAAAGTAATGCATTAGTTTCACGTAGTATTTATATTTGCCTCACCACTATTTCACTGGCCATGACTTAACATGGAAGGCAAAAAAAAAAGACGTGTACCTTCCCACATTTAACCACATCTAGTAACTGATAACAGGTATTTATCTACATTCAGTGATTAGTATGAATGGGACAAGGTAGCCTGTTGCTAAGCAGGAGTACGACCTCAGCCACCTTAGGTATTTTCGGCAAGAGAAAGACTCGTGCTCATATCGATTGTGATACTTAAAGAGATCCTAGAAATTACCGATTGGAATTACCTAGAAAAATTGTCCCTCTCACCTTCTGGCTTTGGTTGGGTGTGGGACAAAGCTACAAGGGTAATGAGTAAGAACTTGTTTTAGTCATAAACCATAACCGCATTAGTAACTGCCGACGAAGTGAATAAGGTAGCACCTTAAAGAAGTGACTGTTAAAGCAAAATTATGAATGAATCAATCTTACTTCCAATTTTACTTTTAACAATATCAAAAAACATTACTCGATAACGTAAACACGACGAAGCAAATCTATACAATATTTCATTTCCATTGAGATGTCGATATTTCCGGTAGTTACGCTGTAATTTGGTCTACACTGTACTGAAAACTGGTGCAATAAAACGTTAATCCTTTCCACTCCATGAAGTACGCCTGACCAAGAAAACGAAAAAACTAAGTAGTACAGCAAAAAAAAAAACTTTTACCGGCCCTCCGGCCAGCTGAAAATCGTTTCTATTGCCTGGAGGAAATATACATTACCTGTGTTTGTGTATTTCTTTCTGTGAGGGATGCTTCTCTGGAAGTTAGAAAAGTCGTCACTAGATGGCTAGCTGCGTAACCCGGTCTGAGCATGTGCGACCTCTCTTAAAAAAAAATTCAGGCGAGGCCGGCCTGCCATCTTTTTTTTACCCTCTCGATTAGTCAGGTGGTGACACAAGAGGGGAGGTAGGGAGGAATTAGAAACCAGGCAATCGAAACGATTTTCAGCCGGCCGGTCAGAAGGCTGGCAGAATACCGTTTCTAGTTGCCCTTCAGAAACATAGATTACCTGTGTTTTTTGCATACACAGTAAACCTTGTCAATTATGGAGGTGGGCTCCACCTGACGGGTTCCCTAGGGTTAGGAGCTGGTCCCCCCCCAAAAAAAAAAATAAGAGATTTTTGCACTTTACTGAAAACATAACAGCAATTTGGATCTCTTTCGTAGGATGTGGTGACCCTGAAAAGGGGCGTTTGTTTATAGGTGAGTCTTGCTTCTGCTTCAGGACATCTGCTTCAAAACATCTGCTTCAGGACATCTACTTCAAGTTACAGCTTCATGGCATCAAATGTTTTCAGTCCTTAAGAGGGATGGATTACCTGTCTGGCAACGACAATGGGTCCCAGTCGGTATAATCCTTTTTCTTGTCTTGTCATGTCCCGGAAGTAGTGGCTAGTGAAGACGGATTGGTTTCTCCAGGACGTGGCTTCCATGATATCGGTGATGATGATATTGTTGTGAAAGGCCCAAGATGCCAAAATCGCCCTCAGCCCATGCGCCGTTGCTCTGATGTTTATATCGGGGTGGTCATTGGAGATGTCTTCGTAGGCATTGTTGATGGCTGTTTTTATCCAGGAGGCAATCATCGCTGCCGATGTGACAACAAAGGAAGTTGTGAAGGGGAGGAAGAGTTGGTTGCGGCCTTTGCGTAATTCCAGATTTTTGGTTCTTTTGATGTAGTAACGGAGGGTGTGGACTGGGCAGAGAAGTCTCTCGGGTTTGTCCCCAATGATGTTTGTGAGTGTGAGAGTGACAATTTTTTTGGTTGGCTCGCAGGGTTTTTGAGTCTTGGCTCTGAATGATGATTTTGGTTTCAGTTGGATAGCTGTGAAATTATTACGGAAGAAACAAAATGCGGGATCAATGGAAAGAGCTTGTGTCTCGCTGCATCTTTGTCCAGTGGCGAGAGTTGTGAGGAAGACAGTTTTCCTGGTTAAGTAGTTTAGGTCGTAGTGTTGCAGAGGTTCGTATGGTGGTTTGAGTAGGGACTCGAGTACGATGGTGAGGACCCAGGGTTTTTTGATGGATGGGCGCTCTATCTTGAAGGATTTGATGAGAGAGGTGATGTTGTAGTCGCCGAGAAGATTCAGGATTCCGGCTGCTTTGAAGACTGAGTTGATTGCAGATCTGTAGACTAGGATTATAGATCCTTTCAGTTCTTGGTCGAAAAGGTCGTTGAACAATTTCAGAAGATCGGGTAATGGGGGATTGACTGGATTGACTTTCCTCCCGATGCACCAATGAAGCCATCTTTTCCAGTGATCGTCATAGATCCTGTTGTTGCGATGCGAGTGGCTTGTTCAGTAAGAATTCCTGTCTCTTCGAGAAGTTTGATGATAGTAGCCACCCGTGTAGGTGTACGGCGCTGCTTTGTTGGAAGAATTGGGTCCCTCTGCATTGCGAAAGTAGATCTAGAGGGTCTGGTGTTTCTCTTGGGTGGTCTATGAGTAGGTTCAATAGTAGTGGAAACCATGGGGCTGATGGCCAGTTCCGGACGACTAGTAGGAAGATCCCCTCGTTTCTTGGATTTTCTGCAATACTGCTGGGAGTAGCTTGAAAGGTAGGAAGAGGTATGCGTAAAGGCTTTTCCAGGGAAATGTCAGGGCGTCTATTCCCCAGGCATGGGGGTCTGGGAGGAGACTGATGAACTGGGGAAGTTTGGCATTGTGCCTCGTGGCGAAGAGGTTTACCATTGAAGTCCCCCATATGCTGAACAGACACCAAGTGTGTTCGCAAATGGATTTCTTGAGGGACCATTCTCCCGTTGGTGGTGCTCGGTGTGAGAGGGAGTCGGCACTGACATTCCTGCTGCCGGTTATGTGAAGTGGGAGAATTGTGGTTCTTAGGGTTCTGCAGAGGTTGAAGATTTCCGAGGTGGTCTGATGTAGGATGCGTGAGTGAGTGCCGCCTTCTTTTTGAATGTATGCGACTGCTGTCATGTTGTCGGTGTAAATTTGTACTACTTTTGGGCTACTAGGTCTTGAAAGTGGTTTAGTGCTTCCCAGATGACTTTTAATTCCAGGATGTTGATGTGGCTGGAATTTTTTGTAGTCCACAATCTTTGGATGTGGGCTCCCCACTTTGGAGAGATGCGTCCGTGAACAGATGTAGGTCTGGTTGCGGTTTGTGGAGAGGTACCGATGCTGAGATTGTCTTTATGTCGGACCACCACAAGAGGGTGTCGTGGGAAAAAGACTGGTCGGATGGTTTTGTGACCTTCTTGTTGGTGATGTTTCCTCATTGGTCTATGCGGAAGTGGTGGAGTGGTCTTGTCATTCATCTTCCGTAGGGGACAAGAGCTGCCATGGAGTCCAGTTTCCTTATTAATGAGTTTAGTTCTGTGATGGTGTGTTGAGGTTTAGAGCGGAAGATGAAGCAGGTCTGGATGGTGTCTTGGATTCTTTCTGGTGAAGGCAAAATTGTTGCAGATACGATGTTGAAGTAAGCTCCGAGGAAAATAAAGGATTGGCTGGGAGTGAGTCTTGACTTTGGGAAGTTTATGGCAAAGCCCAGCTGGGAAAGGAGATTGATGGTGAAATCTCTTTTCGTTGTGACTTGTGTGGGTGATTCGTCATTCAGGATCCAATCGTTGAGATAAGTACTGGTTGAGATTTTTTTTTTGTGTGTGCCGAGGTGCGCTAAGACGGGTTTGAGGACGGCTGTGAAAATTCTTGGTGCAGCATTTAGGCCGAATGGAAGACATTGGAATTCAAAAACTTCTCAGTTGTACATGAAGTGTAAAAGATGGAGGATTGAGCAGTGGAGTGGGATATGGAGATAGGCGTCTATGAGGTCTAGGGAGACAGTCCACTTGTCTAATGAAAAGTTTGACGGATAGCGTCGAGAGCGTGCATCTTGAAGTGGTCGTTTTTGATCAGTTGGTTAAGTGGTTTCAAGTTGAAAATGAGGCGTTCCCCTCCGGATATCTTTGGCGTGAGGAAGATTGTGCTGTAAAAGCCAGGTCGAAGAGGGTTTGGGCATCTTCATATGGCGTGTTTGTCGAGTAGGTTTTGTACCTCTGTGGAGAGTGCTGGGGATGGGCAAGGTGCCAGATTCCATGGGGGTGGAGACGTCAGGGGTGGTTTTGAAGTGAACGTATGGTGGAATCCGTTGGCGATGATTTCCAGGATGTAAGGGTTGGAGTTGATGCGTTTCCAAGCTGGGAGGAAGTGTTGTAGGTGGCCGCCGACTGGAAGAAAAGTGGGTTGGTGATAGTCAGTGGGAGCTGCAGGCTTTGCTGCGTCCTCCTGGAGAGGAATGGCGGCTTCGCTGATCGTAGGAAAAGTTGCGATGGTGTTTTTCTCTTTTGCTACGGTTGGAGGGTTTCCCACGAAATGGCCGGTTTTCTTGGTATCTGGGTTCGTCACGGATGTAGTGTGGTTTGCAGTTGTTGTTGGAGAGTGAGTTTTCACCCCATTGTTTAGCTGGAAAAGATTGATGACTCTTGTGGAAGGTCCTTGGCTTGTTTTTGAATTCTTTAGGTTTCTTTGAGATGTCAAGGTGTGGAGCCAATTTAGGGATCTGACCATTGATGAGGGAGTGTGACTACTGGATTGGAAGGTTTTGTAAGTTGTGGCGTGTGGAGTCATTCAATTTAGCCAAAGTGCTGAGAGCTGTTTCTCGTTGAAGGAAGGTTGAATTCAGGAGGGCTTTGGTGAGCCAATTGAAAAAGTGGAAGGTGGCGAATGAAGCTTTCTTGAATAATTGTTTCATTAAGCCAGCTAGGCGGGTTGCTTCAATCCGGCTTGATTTGGTGGAGAGTTTTTCTCAGTTAATAGCTATATGGATGACATCAGCATGAGAGGTGGCACGGAGGCCAAAGCGAAGTAACTTGTCATTGTCTCTGATGACTGCGGAAGGTACTTCGATTTTCTTTGAGATGAAAAGGGAAGAATCGAAGTCAAGCATGGCTTCTGATGTCAGGAATTCGTTTTCTTTGTAGGTATCGAAATGTCTAGGGTTTGCAGAGCCGTCGCCGTAGGGACGGAAGAACCAGTTTTCTCTGCCCGGACGAGGAGCCGGCAGATCTTGATCGAGGATTAAAGGTTCCCCTTTGCCAAGGATGAGGCCTCTGTTGCGGAGAAGCGTAGTCAGGAGATTGGCCGATTGACCCAGAATCCTTCTTTCCTTCCTTGGTTGATCCCGTTGGCTAAAGCCAAATCCAGTTGCAAGGCCACGATTGATTGTAGGAGTTGATGATTCAGTCGGTGGTTTGTAGAGGAAATCGGCAGGGATGGTTTTTTCTACCGTCTTGTGGAACCGGCGAAGCGGGATGGAAGTAGATTCATCCTTGTTGTCATCGGAGTCATTGTCGCTGAAATGGGTGTGACGGGATAAATTGGAGTGATGCGGAAAACTGATAAGGGCGGAGGTTGTGTCAAGATCCGTCTCGTCGTCTTGTGAACTGTCAGAAGAAGACGATGAGGATCGTGGTTGCTGGGGGTGATGTGAACGGCGGAGAGGAGCTGATGGTTTGCGAAACGGTTGAGACGAAGGCGTAGGCGTAGGTACAGATGTTGGCGTTGGCGAAGGCGTAGATGTAGGCACCGCCGTAGGTAAAACTGTTGACGATGTGGTTGCCGAAAAGGGTGGAGGCAAAGTGCGGGAGCGTTTGCGAGATGGACCACGTGAGACAAGCAAACCTTTTGTAGCTGGGTTAGTTGAAAAGATCCAGTTTTGGAGAAAATAGATGAGTTAAAGGAGGAAGAAGATGGGATCGATTTGCTTTTGTATTTAAATTTCTGGATGGCTCGATCCATGAGTGCGATCCATGAAGCATCCAGCAAGAAAGGAATGCAAAAACACAGGTAATCTATGTTTCCGAAGGGCAACTAGAAAGTGAACTTTGTGCGGGTTTTCCAGGAACCCAAGTGAACCGTGCAATGCGCAGCCAACTTCATAGAGGCTTGGGTTATGAGCCATGAAGATACCAGTTTGAATCGTGTTAGCGATCTATTACACATGGGATTACAAAAGCACCAAAGAATCTTGCGAGGCATACGTTTGTAGTGGAAAGGGTGAAGTAACCTTAACCTTCCCATTTTAGTCTTCTGTACAGCCGTACCGGCTGAGAACACTATTGCAACGACTTTGTCCGTCCGTCCGTCGCTTTTTTCAACTTCGCAACGGTACCAGATATTGACGACCATTGTTTACAACGTTAGATTCAGTGTGAGAAGTGAGTTAAATAACATGGCAAATTAAAACATCGTTACTTCCTCATAGCTGATAGACTGCTTCGACGTAACTAAATTAAATAATAACATTTGATCGTCGAATTAAAATCCTAAATTAAAATCCTCAATAAAAATAAATGCATTTTAGCTTCGTTTAAATAGTCTCGTCGCATTGTTGCATGAATGAATAGGCTTACCGTCGAACCAAATTCACCATTAGGCCTATCTTCTACTTACGAACTTAAAACTGCATTTTTTAAATTAGGCCTAAAAAATGAAAATTCGGCATAAAATCATGTTACCATGGCAACGTCAAGTTGCTACGAGTCGCTGTTGGCTTCATAAACAGCGTCTCTCTCGTCACTTCCCTACTACCACTGATCTGTACAGTATAGGCTTCGTTGCGCATTACGTTGAAACACTGTAACTGTGTGTCTGAAGGCGCACCATGTTGCAAAAATGAATAGGCTTACTATACAGCCCTTATATTCGTTAGCTGCTATTAACGAAATTAAAACTGCTGGTTAAAATTAGGCCTAAATGCTGACAATTACACCAAAAATGTAAAACAGGCCTAAAAGCTAACACATTTTTAACCGGCAATTGAGATGGCTACTGCTTTTAGACTAGTATAATACAGATAGCTGTTGCAGTGCATGATAGAGATGTGCGCCTCAACACTGGAAGTGGAGGAACTGTACAGAAGACCGGTGCGACTAGGCAGTCGCTGTAGCCGCTTGTTTTTATGGGCAGTGTTTATTAGCTGTTGATGGTAATGGTTTAATCTTAGTGACGTGTCTAGTTTAACCTTACGGAAAAACCTCGTTTGCGTTTCTTTCCTGTTTTGACCTTGATTCAGTTGAACCTTACATCACACAGCAAGTGAGTTCGTTTTTATTTTATTTTTATTTTTATTCCGTGTACTTGCAAGCATATATCGGGGCCAAACAATGCGAAATTGTACTTAGAAATTTGGAAGTACTGGTTTTGATATCGATTAATTTGTTAAGGATTAATATTACAAATTTGGCTGTATTGTTGCAGGAGGTGAATTCAGGGAAATTCTGCAAGTTTGATTTTGGAGAAGCCGAAAATATAAAAAAATATGGGCAGGTAAATATTTGTGTAACGGGGTACAACACTGTGGAATTGTTGATTGTATCTAATTGTCTCTTATTTAACTGCTTATTTCCAATAATTTAAATAAAATAACTTTCGTTAGCTTCTTAAAAACTCACGTCTCCCTAAAGTCTCACCAAAATAGTTTTTTTTAACGTTATTAATTGTTCCTTTGAACTGTATTTCCAGAATTTTAGGAAATGTTGTGCAGAGTTTCAAAAAAAATTATTAAAAAAGTCATAAAAAAGTCATTAAAATAATTTGACCACTGTTTTTTTGCCCAGTAAAAATTGGTAAAAAAAAAAACAGTGGATAGCTTCCCTTATTCCTCCTTTCTGGGAATACATACATATTCAGCCATCTGGCAGGGTAGTGATGCAAGCCCTCCACAAACGAAATACAGAGTAAACTCTTCGTTTCCATATCTTTGTTTGTACCAGTAAAACATGCGTAGCACCTGTCAAATGGGATGTGCTCGTTGCCCCTGAAAACTTGCCGAAAATAATACATTTCTCAGGAAAGTACAACTTTTTTTCTGATTAATAATGGATATGTCTGACATTCTCAGTAGATTTAAAGAAAGTAGATTGTACTACAGCCCTCTAACCCTTCAAAACTGACATGAACTAATACAGTGTTAAAAATTGTAGCTGCATGAAACACCTCCCCCCTCCCCCCCCACCCCGTTGTCAACTGCCTGGTATAGTAAGGCAGTTAGAAACTAGTGTCCAAATTCCATTCTCTCACCTCCAACTGTCTGGCCATAAAATAACAGCAAAATAAAAAGCAAAAATAATAATTAATTCTCATGCATAATAATAAAAATCAGTTTGGATTTGATTACATTAAAAAAAATTACATATGGAAATAGAGTTTAATTATTCTATTTCCATATTGATGTTTTATTGCCTACAGGTGGCAACAGAAACCATTGAATGTCAAAAATAACCTTTGGCAAAAATGGCAAAAATGATGCCATTTTAAATAACTACTTAGAACTGAAAAGGCTATTACTAACTATGGTTATTTTTCTTGACTACAGGCAACCCCACCTGAATACAACGTTACTGCAATGACTGCACCTATGTGCGCTTACTGGGGCAAAAACGATTGGTTGGCTACTCCAAAAGACGTTGCAAATTTGAAACCAAAACTGCAAAACGAGGCTTGTTTTAAGGAAGTTACCTGGCCACAATGGACTCATTTCGATTTCATCTCGGCTATCAATGTAACCTATTATGTTTACAACGACGTTTTGGAGCAGTTGAAACGTTATGCTAATTAATTACTACTAGTAATAGTCTTGTATGCAATAGAATAAAATCGAAACAATTAAGCAGTTTCTTTGATTTCTAAAATTACATATTTCATGTATGCTTAAAGCAGATATACATTAAATTAAGATGTAATGGCATCTTCTATTTGTATCTGTTGTAAATTTGTTTTCAACATCTTAGAAGTTTGGCATCTTAAAGGTAGATGCTTTGGTTGCCATCTTATAATGCTGACATCTCATTACTATTACGTATATTGAGACTCAACCATCTTATTTTCGTTTCTTTATAATATAATCCGACGAACTCTGCTTCTTAGCTGCGAAACAGCTTGTGAAATAGGACGTCTCAATCGTAAGACATCATAGTCCTTATAACTGGACTGTAGCCAATGTAGGTCAACATCATGAAAGCATTGTAATAATTTTTACTTTACGTGCTGCTATGTACACTTTAAAGTTTTTGTGCATTCATTCAATTAGGTTCCATTCTTCCACTGCTCCCCGTTCTCCTTGCTTCGTTATCCGGATATAGGATAATGTTAAGTACCGATGCTAAGTATAGATGGCCGACCTATGCAGTTCTGTAGACAAAAGCTCGTGAATTTAAAGGAAATCATCCAGTTCTCAGTAAGTGATTGTGCTAATAGTTATCATGTCGGATGGACGTTACTTTTCATAACTCTGGAAAAATGGCTAACGAAAAACAATCATGGTAATGTGGTGAACATTCCGCTTTCTACCAACTGTGTAAGTAGCTCACTATTGTGTGCGCGGCGCATCTAGAGTTCTGTGAGTATTTTATGAGCGGCCACGTCTTCTTGGAGGGGGCGGCTTTAACAGACGGCCGTCATTGTTTTTGTAACCATCTTGGATATCAACAAGGCACTCTGCTACTAAAAAGTACAATCGATTATCTGTGCTCGTTGTGCGGAGAACTCAAGATAGGTGGCGGACACTATAATTGTAGAACCTCTTTAAACGGCACAGATAATGCGGTTAGCCACTCCAGTCGATCGCCACTAAAACATCTGAAGGTCACAGAGATGGTCGCCAGGTCACAGGTGGTTTATAAGGAGCCACCCACAAAACAACGCCTCAGTGCATTACCGGAACTAGAATAAATCCTTCTCTGATAAATGAACTTGTTACAGTTTGTGGGATACTTCAGCGGATTGTGCTGAATGTAAAATCCTGTTACTTTGACAATTTATGGGTCAAGCAGCTGGAAAGGCGATGGTCCCAAAATCACTTACAGCTGCGCAGTCTACCCACAGCGTCGTCCAATTGTTAGCTACTCAAGCGAAGTTTTAAGAAACAAATAATTACTGAATTTACAGCTAAGATAAATACATAATTGGAGGGGTACATTGAGTAAACTGCCTCACACACCAATAAATATAGTAAACTAGGGCAACTCAAGTGAAAATACTGGAATTGATTTAGAAACTGACTCTCCATTCTGATTGCAGATAGCACAGAAGACGAGCGAAGGTAGAGTGACGTTGTCAGGGGCGACGAAGACGAACCTTTTAGAGAAGTGCTTTTCAGAAAAAGGGGAAGACAAAGGACAAATACGACAAATAAATACAACATTTGAACAAACAGGTATGTGATACAAGCACAAGCAACATTAAAAACAACAACGAACACGAAATAACACGAAAAAATCAAAAGGGAACTAGTCTGATTATTAGCACCTCAACCAACGGCAAACTTAAGGTTGTACCTCTTTGCTTCACCAGAATTAAACATGTTTATTTCGTAATGACTTTGGAGTTGACGCAAACTGCATTGGTCTCAAAACCAAATCAAGTTCATATGTTTATTTCTGCCTAAACATGCAAAGAAAACTACGATATTTGACGAATCCTACGTCTTGGGGTTTTGAGATTTTAATATTTCCTTTTTATGGCAAACCTAGGCACAAAAATGTAATATAAACTCCTGATAACAATAGCAGAAGAGGACGTGGGGGATCGCATAACAACTGCTGAAAATTCACTGTAAAAATTAGCTACCCTCCAAACAATTAAACTTTGGTATGGCCAATGCGGACGACTCAAAAGCAAAATAGGGGAATTCCAAACAGTGATGGCTGATTTAAATCCAGATTTTTCTGTGTGGTGAAAACGGCTGCAAAACTGGACGACCTCGACTGTGTTTTCAGCATGCCTGGACACAAACTTCACAGATGTGATCGAGTTATCGGCGGAAAAGGTTGAGTGCTATCTGCACCAGGGACTCTCAAAGTTAAGTTCGTTGGAATGGAGGCTTCAGAAAATCTGGACTGGGAGATGGTGTGATGCAGGATCATGCTGAGTGTTGGAAGCAACCTCCTCGTTAGATGCTGCTATAAAAGTGACAACATTCTGGACCACACTTCACACAATCGGTTCTTGCACTTTATTAGAAGTTACATTGAAGCTTACCCGTATGACAAATTGATTCTTACTGGCGACTTTAACTACCGAGATGTGGACTACAACGTAACCGGGGCAGATTCCTCTCCATTCCCTCTAACCGAGTTTGTGAATATACTTTTGGGCTTTGGGTGTGGGCTACACCAACTGATTGACTTTCCTACCCGATACTACGGCAGACAAGTCCCTAGCATCTTGGACTTGGTGGTACAAACAGTGACCATTATGCATCAAGTGTTTGGTCTTCTCACCCCCATGGCAAAAGTGATCAAGTTGTGCTACTTTGGACTCTGGAGTGCTATCCGTGATGACAGTATGCGTGTTGGAAAGCGATACGACTTTCAAAATTATGATTTTGTGTTAGTTTACAGTGTCCTAGGATCCATTGACTGGCGTGACGAATTTCACCACGGAAATACGGATGATGTATGGGATGCCATAGAAACTAATGTCCGTAACCTTATTGACTTCGTCTTCCCTTCCATTGATTCGATCATATAGAAAAACAAACCTGGATGCTGAACACTAGTGTGAAGAATACTATCTGCCATAAGAATAGATTGTGGACGAATTACGGAATTCATCCTACCCTTTAGATTTGGAGTAGATATGTCTGAAAGAAATAACTCAAGACTTTAAGAAGGCAAAACGTCAATATGATCGTCACTCCTAGCGAATGCAAAACATAATCCAAAAGTTCTATATGGCTGTTCTGTCCACCACACACAAAAGTGGTGCAATTCGAAGATCCGTGACGGCGAAGAAAACGGCCACACTGAACTTGATGGAATAGCAGAACTCATTGGGAATCTTTTTGAAAAAAGGGATTGGTTGATTGAATGCTTCGAAACTTGAATAACTTGGATTATGGGTCGACTCCATAAAGTAGGTATTCAGTACACAAACCAAGCACGCTATATTTCTGCCTTCTCTTTGGGACCGTCATCAGGCATAAAATCATAGAGTAAAAAAAAAGAGAGGTCAAAAGCCTACCAACCAATTCCAGCTTCCGGTTAAGTGGCGCTGGATGGTGTTGAATGGTGTTGGATGGTAGGCTTTTGGCTTCTCTCGTTTTTATTCTGTGTATTTGTATGTCTGGTGACCGCTCTCAAGAGAGAGCAGAAACACAGCGTGCTTGTTTTGTGTACTGAATGCCTACTTTATCGAGTGAACCCGCATCTCTTATTGACTTTGAAAAGTTCACTGACAGAGTGAACTGCGATGAATTTGTTGCTCTGTAGCCCCACACATTTTAGCTCTGGGAATGGAAGCAAGATTTAAAAATTACTTGACCTTGGCAAGGCACCTCGTAGTCATCATGTCAGTGCAGCAGTGTTTAAGAATTCTGTATCCTCGTTATCAATGCCCATTGCTTGCAGTTTTAAAAAATCTCTTACCTCTGGAGATATCACCTAGGGATAGAAAATGGCCAATGTTGTACATTTTCACAAAGGTGGTGATCCAACTAGCATTAGTAATAACAAACAATTATTAGTCTCCTTTCACATGTTGCTACATCCTACATCCTACGGGCTTCCTCTAGTAGAAAATAAACGTAGAGAGAGAACGCTAACGGCGAGCGGGCTTGCTTCATTGACGAATACTGTTACCGCACGTAAAATAAAAATAGTGGGATACAGGAGGCCGCAGTTCCTTCATACCGCATATCGTTCGTATTGTGATTGTTTCGTCTTGGACGAACTACACCCTCTTCGAGTAGTTCGTCCAAGGTAACGTAAGCATGATAAGCAAATTATCGTTTTTAACGTTCAATGCTTCCGCACCTGATATAGTCTTACTCAGTAGCGTGAGGGCACAGACATCCGAGAGGGCAGGGGTAACTTTCAGTAAAAGGGCAGGCCGAGGCTTTATTTTTCGGGGGTCTTTTATTTTTTGCTTGTCACCCTCTGTTTTTTTTTTACCTTTTTTGGCCCTTTCTCGGGCTTCCTGGCTTTCTTTTTGCCCTTTGTAGGACTCTAGGCCCTTTCTCTTCGCTGCGACCAGTATTTTCCAATAAGAAAAGCAAAATAGGGCATGTTTTTTCTTCAAAAACGAAAAAAATTACATATTTTTCCAAAAAGGGCAGGGGCAATGCACCCCTCTCTGCTCCCACTGTGCACGCTACTGGTCCTACTGCACAGTTGATAACCACCCATCAACGTGTTTTCATTAATGGAAATCGGGACAGTCTGCTCTTTATAAATTGTAAATAACCAAGGATATTAATGGTATACATTCTTCCTGATTGGCTTGCCTGCATTGGAATATTACTTCATACACGCGCAAATGTTGCAAAGACATCCCTTTTCCTATTTCTCCCCTCATCAGAAACGGTTATGCTATTTTCACTCTGAATTACGTAAATATTGCAATTTCTCGCAGGATGCTTGAATATATAGTGCAAAGGTATACGCCCTTTTAACGCATCGACCAAATTTTTAGCGTGTCCACGGTCCACCGCCGCCATGTTTGCTTCTCTAGCGAGCGAGTCGGGTCACTTTGCTGTCACGTGTCTTGTGAGCACGCGGGCCGTTGGCTGATTGATATTCTTTCAGAAGGGAAAGAAACGAAAAAGCTTATCAGCCCACGGTCACCATTCGTAAAGGAACACATTTCAGAAAAGGTCTGAACATGTGCATTTATTTGTGCACATATGTTTACTCTTCTGATTCGATTCCAATTCCGATTTTGTAGGGAATCGACTATTATTTCCGTCTAGTCTATAGTTACCTGTTTGTCTTTCTATCATCCGATTACAACATTTTTGTCCATCGAAACGCTGTTTTGACAACGAAACCAAACTAGGAATTAGCGCAAAGTTTTGCTGTTTCCATTTTGCTATTTCGGTTATGATGGTATACGAGAAAAACGCTTAGGGTGCTGGTATAATCTTCCCTCTATTACAAATGTAACAGTCAGGACACGGCCCACTTGAAGCGAAAGCGGTAGCGCGTGTGACTGCTGCTACTTCAAGCATGCCGTGGTTAGGCCTACGCCAATGTATTTGTTGTACGAATTTAAAATTTGGCACGATCGTTTAACACTCTCCTGGAGTAGTGTTAGCCCGTTTGTATATTGGTCACACCAGCCTTACTCATTGCTTACTTTTGAGGTAGGAGGGGAATCCCTCGTGAATGTCATTGGTGTCGACGGTCATGCACTTACGCTTCGTCACTTATTTGTTGATTGTCACCATCTTGATGGTGATCTCCACGGTTCCCGTCTCCCATGAGACATAGCGCGTCAGTTGGACGATAAGTCTGTCCTCCTATCCAGGATTTTTTATTTTTGTAGCAGGTGCAGGTGTGCGATGAGAGCTGGATTTGGAGTCTGTTTAACATCTCTGTAATGTGTGGCGCAGTGGCAACTCAGATCACTGCACTGTGACTGAGGTTGGAGCTATTGACCTCGTTATCGACCCGCCATTAAGCCTAAATCCCCTCCTCACCTCCGATATTTTCGGAGCGAGACGGGCCCTGTGGTGTCTAGTGCTCCTGTCGATTGTGGCATGTCAAATATCCTGGATTTCTGCAAAATTGTCTCCATCATCCTTTACAGTAGGGCAGATAATTCGCTTTTGGGCTAGGCTTCCTTAAGTAAAACATCAACTATATACAAATTTGTTGTTTTACCTTGTTGAACAGCATTGTGGTTGACTCAACACGAGAGGAATTTTACGCCATACATAACCTTGGCTGAGTTGCTTTTGTTTGATGGGAGCAGCTGTGGCTGTTGTCGGTTTGTCGCATAGCGCATTCTTCCTTTACGAATTAGACTGTTATCGCTGGTGCTTTTGCGATGATTGAAACGATTTTTTTCCCAATCCTATTGTCACATTTCTGGAATGACGACCTTGCTTTCTGTAGTTATTGTTGTTACATGGCATAAGGTACTGTTGTGTACATGTTTGTACTCCATATGATGCACATTACGTGATCATGAGCGTATTCGGTCTGATTCACTTTTGTTAGGCTTAGCACATAAAAAAAAATACGTGGTTAAGCAAAAGTCTAGTCACTACGCAAATAATGTCAGAAATTCACTTCTGAAGGTATGTTTGAGGACAGTTTTGACGAACTCATTGAAAATATTTACAATGACCATTCTCATTCTACTACTGAATATATATAAAGCAGAGAACTGAATTACAGAGTAGTATACACGAACAGAATACATTACAAATTCCAAAAACAAACTGAAAATCGAAGGATAATTAGTGAAAAAAACTCAAATCGCTGTAAATTATACAAAGGAAAGAGGAAAACAAGCCAAACACCGAAGATCATACACTAGAAATAACGTAGTACAGTAAGCCACATTCATGCACTTTGGTCTCGTCAGAGTGGCATGACCCGGATTCGAACTGGTTACCCAATTCGTTCCCATACCATTGGCTCAGCCCCTTTATTGCAATGGCTACTCCTCTATTGGCATAAAGATGACTCATCGGACCCGCTATAAAGTCATAGCAGTGATTAGGGCTCTATTCGACCGAGAATGCTTGCGGTCATCGCAGTGGAGAAGGATTACAAATAAATACAAAGGCTGAACGAAGGCTCAAGCTGTCCTTCTCTATTGCCATAATCGCAAGCATTCACGGTCGCCCTAGTCACTGCTGTGACTTTATAATGGGTTCAGTGAGCCAACTTTGTGCCAGTGCAGGACAGTGGCGTAAATAAATATTTTTTTCTGGGGGGGGGGAGGGGGCAATTAACCATTTTTACGCCCCTTCAGCCAGTAGCATGCACAAGAATGACTCCAGATTTGGGGCATGTTTAAAAATACTTAGCGGACACGTTTGTTCTTTGTTACATAATTTTATTTCTTACTGGAGTTGGCTTCAGCCCATAAGCTCCCCCCCCCCAGCACACAAAACATTTCTCACAATCTCGCCATAACTTATTTACTCATATTCTTGAAACATCACTGCAGACAATGATACATACTAACCATAATATTGGCAGTAAGCATACATGACATTTCTTACTTTAAAATTGGCTTGTCCCTGTTTTGCGAGCTTTCTTATCTGCAAATGCATTAATAATGCTATCATAGTTTATAGTTGCAGCCACTGCATTCTCAATCGACAGCAGCGCCAATGATGACAGTCTGTTTTGTGAAATTGAGGAACGTAGATATGTCTTTATGAGCTTGAGGTTGCTAAAGCTTCGTTCACATGTGGCAACCGAAATGGGTATGGTTAAGAACATTTGGTATGCAGTCACTACATTCGGATATACTTCTTGTAATCCAGCAGATACTTGAGCACATCCGAAGAACTTAGGGATTTCAAGTCTGGTATTTGTGATCGGATTAGCTGCCGAAATGATGAAAATTATGGCAAAAAAATCATCGTTCAAGTCATCTGCGTACTTTTCACAAATTATCTGGCTCGATATTGCTACAGCAGCTACATCTGAATCTGTTGCAAGCTGCATTGGCGCTAGAAAACTAAAAGTGTCGGCTACTTCTCGAAATCCTTCTAGTCGGTGATCCAATTGGTTAACAACCACATCGATTGTGTAATTAAAAACGTTGTATTCAAAGTGTTCAACAGCTGTAAGAGCACCACTTTCATCACACGCAGTTTCTTCAGGCATCATTTTTTTTTACGAATGCGATTTTCAGTTAAATCAAGGCCACTGTTTGGATGACGTTGTTGTGCAGCATTAGCAAAGAGCTTTGCATCTGCATAACACTTTGCAAATCCATTGGTTCGGAACTCCTTCATATCGTCCGTAGCTATTTTTAAAATTCTTGTTGTTGTGCAATATCGCAGTTCTCTTTCTGCATGTATTTGCTTGCTGCACAAACTGCAACTAGAACTACTTCCCATATGTGAAGAAGTAAAATAAACTTGAAGGTTTGTACGTGTTCCAGCAGGCTGTTAATATCTACTAATTCAGTACTACGACAATGGCGAACTTCACGAATCTTCTCAAGACACTTTATGATAGCAGTAAAAGACACCTTCACAGCTCGAACTGCATCAATTCGTGCCTCCCAGCATGTTTCAGACAGTTTCTTAACTGTAAGAAGCTTTCCTACTTCAGCAGCAATACTTTTCAGAAACATATTACAACGAACATAACTGCTAGATAGAAATGTGTAAAGTTTTTGGATGACGCCAACAAATGTTTGCACATCAGGTGAGCAAGTGGCTGCATCCCCGAAAACAAGATTCAGACAGTGAGCTGCGCAGTGCACATATATGGTATTAGGTTGAATTAATTTCAGTTTAGCTGCAACACCACTGTACACACCGCTCATTACACTAGCACCGTCATACCCGTGTCCTCTGCAGTATTTTAAATCCAGTTCCAGTGTTTGCTGCAGATGGGTGAGAATTATTTTCTCTAAGCCTGCTGCAGTTCCGTCTTCTACTGGTATAAATCCAACGAACGTTTTTTTAATTTCAGCTGAACTTGTAATATACCGTATAACTATTGATAACTGATCAATGTGGGCAATGTCAGTGGTTGTGTCAGCCAACACTGAAAAATACTTTGCAGTTTTGATTGCTTCCTTTAAATGCTGTAGTACTGCATCAGAAGCTAATTGGATAAGCTCATTTTGAGTTACTGGACTTAAGTACTTAACTGAGGTGCCAGTTACACTCTTTTGGATGTGGCTTCGTAACAGTGGATCATATTTGGCCAACAGATGAACAACAGCCAGAAAATTGCCTGCTGAACTGGAATCATTTCCTTCATTGTGTCCTCGGAATGCCATGTTCTGATTTGCCAAGAAAATAATAATGTCAATCGGACGATGAAATACCTGCTGTAATTCAGATGCTTTGTTTTCAATCTGCTTTCGCAATTCCTTGTCCAAAACGCTTCCTGTTTTCCACAAAGCCCAAGTGGACATAGCACTGAAGTGTATGCTGGAAAGTTCATGCTTTTTAATTTTTTGACCAAAGTGTTTCCAGTCTTGTACTCCTACCTCTACAAAGTTAGGCTCGAATGCAGGGTCATTTCGATTTCCAAAGAGCCAGCACGGAAAACAAAACGCTTTGTTTAATAATGGAGAATAACACAACCATGTTCGTTGAACTGTTGATCCATTTTGCGATCTTTTTTCGTAGTACGATGTAGAAAAATTTCGACCTCCATCGGCTTGGCATTCTACAACAGGTGGTCGGCATGGTCCATGGCGAACTAGTAAGTTTCGCAGGTGGTCATTTTTTGAAATATTACACCGACATTCTTGGTATAATCCAGGATCTGTAGGCCACTGTGCTGTTGCTTAAACTCACAGAAGTTACAGTCTACATTAGAAGGAACAGAACGAGCACTACTAGATATTTCTTTCTCCTTATCTGCTTCAGGTGAAAACGAAACTGGTATATTCGTCGTATTAGTTCTAGTAGATTCAGACATAGACGTAATCGCAGACTCACAGTCACAAACAGATTTTGTATTTACTACATCACACTCCATTTCGGGATCAGCCACGTCCACTAGGCATATACATGCTTGCTTTCTACCCATGTCGTCGTTGTGATTCCCTGCGTCGTCTTCTTCAGCAGCTTGTTCTGGCGCGGCCGTGTTCGCGCTTTTACGTGCGAGAAACTGCTGCGTTCCACTGCGAAGTTGTGAATTTTCTTCTTCTATTTTGCGCTTAACTTTTCTGTCTTGTGCATCCGATGGTCGCTTTGTTTTGGAAGGTACATTATCCATTATGCTGAACTGGATGATCAGGATGGTTACTAAATTATGTATTGCGTACAGAAATTGAAGTTAAAAAACGTGGTGAAAACGCGGTCGATCGTAGAAAAGCAAAACCGAAAGTAAAACTGCCGGGGATACTGGGATTGGACTATACTGCCGTCTGGCGTTGGCGAGTAAGATTAATAATACGTAGTTAAGAAAATAAATTGCGTTGATAATGCTGTTGCTAAATAACGTACGTCCACTTCATTGTCCAAAAACAATAAAATTATAAAACCAGAGGACAAACACTTACGCGTAATTTAAACAGTATAAACACTATGTTTAGCGGGTCCACAATACAGGCCGTGCTATGTAGCAAGCCTCAAACCCTCAACTAAGAAAAATGGGTTTCCCATTGAGACTGGCGACTAGTGAGCTCGTTGAAAAGTTTTGATGGGTTTATATGAATGAGTGACGCAGGAAGCCTGCTCCCTCATTTTATTGTTCTTGGACTTTCGTATTATTGATAATTTGTTGCAATCAATTTACCTTTACTGTACGAATATTTTTCTCGTCAGGGGCGGACTGGCAATAGAGCTGGGGGGCCACTTGAGTCAGGGTCTTTTCTTTAAGTTTTATGGTAGTAAAAAAAATTACTACTTCCTTTTTGGTGGGAAAAGGTTTTACCCTTTTGTTATAAAACAATTTTTTTGTACGAAAATGGGGTGGGCTGGGAGGAGATAATCGTAATGCTACGCTCACGTGGCTTATTCACGACTTTTCTGCTGCAAAGCGCGGGGCTGCTGACTCTGTTTTGGCTAACTGGCCGGCATGGGTCGGCGTGGCGGGGGGGGGGGGGGGGCAAAAAACCTAAGATCCCCTGTATCAAGGAAGAAAAAAAATGAAAAAGGAGATTCTCGATTTCAAATGTGAACGCTTTTCTCCAACACACCTCAAGTTCTTGTGGACAAAACTGAATAAAAGGTTTCGCCATTTTTAATCTTTCGATGCTCCAATTTTTTTTTCAAAACTGGAGAATGTTGTTGCTTTAAAATGTGGAAGTTTTGGCAATAATACCTCTAGGCCTAGTCGTATAGGATAATACTGAGTAAAGGATTTCTCAATTTTTCACCTTTTGATAGTCCATTCAAAAAGAATTGTTTGCCTCCGGCAGCTGGCACTACTCCTACTGCCCATACTTGCCAACCCCCAACCCCCAATGCCAACCCCCAATCGTCAATAGCTAGCTTGTTGATTGCTTGATTGTTAAGATAATTCTAAAGTGAACTCAGTTTAATTAAATTTGGAAAGAAAATATCTAAAAAAACATGATGTAGTCACAATTAAGTTTTACGAAACCTGCCATCCCGAAGAACGACTAGGAAAAATCACCAAAATTTGCTCTATTACGCTATTTTAGTGCTCGCTGGAGGCCAGAAACAGGTACTAAAATAGCGTAAAATGCTTCAGTTTCCGGGGCTCTGTCCCGGTCCCCACTTGGGGAGCTCACACCGCTCAGACTAGTGCCCTCTTACAGAACCGAGATCTGCGCCTTTTGGTTGCCACTCCGCCTCTGCAAACTATACTTGCAATATTGGTACTAATAGCTTTAAAACCTTGTAAACGCTCATTTCACGCGGGTCTGAGAAGCTGAGGCTTTTATTTTTTAGAATGTTGACTGCTGAAAGTGTCATTTTGAGGTTCAAAAATTACTTTTTCTTCCTGTTTGGTCAGTGTTTTATCGTGACGCGACACGGGGCACGCCATACTTTTTAAATCACCCCGCATAGTCATTGGTCAGGCCTCTCAATTTAGACAAGGATTTTACTGACACATAATGTAACAACACTACTTCCTTTTTTTTTGAGTTTTTGTTTTAGCCCTCTTACTCAAAGCAAAATGCATACGGTGTATGCTACTTCTAAAAAAAAAACGGAAAAAAAAAACAGCTGCTGAAACAACGTGAAATTTGTAAAAAAAAAAATAGTATGCATGCATGCATTACCGTTTTGACGTTTAGTCTTGTGTAAAGGAAAAAGTTGCTTAAGAATCATTTAAACGAGCTACTTCTGAGAAACCATTTCGTCTATTGTACATCCGCTAGAACTTTTTAAATGAACAAAAGACGAATAAATAATTTACTTCAAAATTTTGTGTAAAACGGCTTCAGGCCACGTCGGAAACCATATACTATTTTCTTTTATTGGTTGGCGTGGGGTGGGGGGGGGGGTGCAGGGGTGTGTGAAGAGAAACCGTTATCATTCGTGAAGTAAAAAAAAGTCAGAAAAATGTAGCAATTTACTGCAGAACATTGGACAGTTTTTGTGTTTGAAGACATTTGTTTCGTGAAACTTGGGATAAGGTGCCATTTTTTTGGGCCGGGTCGGTGGGCCAAGTTGCTCCCAATTCGCCCCCGTTTCTCGAGTTGCTTAATGGGGAGAAAAAAGGTTTTGAAGAAAATAAAGAAACTAATTTCTCCTATGACTTTTACGCCCCCTCGGCTTGTTCTTGGGGGGGCACTTGCCCCTCCCCCCCTCCCCCGTTATTATCGCCACTAGTGCATGAGCGGCCATGGCGATAATGGAGCTATAACAGTGATCTGGGGACGAATTAGTTAACCAGTTCGAAGCCGGGTGACGCCACTCTGACGAAACATAAGTGCATAAAGGTGTCTTACTGTACTGCGTTATTTCTAGGGTATGATGTTTGCTGGTTGGCTTGTTTTCTTCTTAAACAACTTGGCTGTTCCTGTAGACAGGTATATATCCACAAGTTTAAAACAAAACAATGAGTTTAATTTTCGAGAGAACCAGGTATCTCTTGGTCACAAGCACATAATAAAAATTCCAAACAGTTTACAAAACCCAGCAAGAGAGACTTGGTTCTCTCGAAAATTAAACTCATTGTTTTGTTTTGAACTTGTGGATGCCTGACTCCAGGAACAGCCAAGTTGTTTAATCCGTCATCCACAAATCATCGTATTTCGAGCTTTATTTCCCTCTTTTCTTTTACATACTGTAATTAGTAGTTAAGATGAAAACAAAATATAATAGGAGCTGTTTTTCATGAAAGGTTTCTATGATCCAGACAGAAGCTAAGGGGGTGCCGTAGAATAAGTGTTCAAGCGCACGTATTGTGACTTGTGAGTCGTTTCAATTACGGGCTCCTTCAGCTTGCAAATCAGAAGAAAGGATGTAAATATTCGGATTAACTTCCTTTTCAAATGCAGTACGCGTTCTGCATTGAAAAATGCAACGAAATTAAAAATAAAATCAACATCTTTTCAGTAAATTGACTTCAGTTCTAATTTTAATAAATAAATGATAATTAAACGGATTTTTTTTGTATTTGTATCAGAAAAAGAAATAAAAACCGTAATAATAATTTTAAAACCATATTTAAAAAAACAGAAGATAATTGCTTGAAATAGGACTAAATTGTTATCACACGTTGATGACGTTTTTCGCACTTCACCGAACCAACGTTTGAATGTGCGAGTTTTGGGCCAATTCTTAAATAAGCAGGTCGGATGGTCGCCTTTCTTAGTTGTCGATATTGAATGAATTGAAACCATCCAGCGAATGCCAGGGTTACTAAGATGCCCTTTTTGGAATGCTTAACTATTCTGGAGCTCGTAATTCACTTGACTCTCTTAAGGTAAGGCCGCTAAAAGTTAATTAAATAGTTCGCAGGAGCGTACGCATGGTTTTTTTTTTCTGAAACGTTTTTTTTACTAAAAAAAACTCCGCTCACGCATCAGCGTTTTCACCAAGCACTTCCTCCGAGGACCACGTCAGCTCTTTGCTTTATTCGCATGATTATATTCACATGATGCCTCGAAACGAATCGAATGGCCATTCAGATGCATGTCACAAATAAAAAGTTGGATCTACAGAATGACTTTTATTAAATGTGCAACTTTTGCACGCTGATGCTAACATTAAACATAAATGTTGTACTCCACAACAAAATATAAGCTGCTGATTTCGTTTGTTCGGTAAAAAAAAAACAAGCCATCGGCCGCATCTGGAAAATCACGAATAAAAAGTAATAAAAAAACACCACCCGCTCTCATCGATTTTTTTTTAGTGCTATTCCTGAGAACCACCTAATTCATTTTTAGCGGCCTAAACGACCTAACACAGACAAATACCAGCGTATAACATCTTGCGTAATAAAACCGTTAGTACACCGTCAGCTTTTTTCTGCATGAAGGGTGACTTCCTCACACGAGGCCACGCGCTGAAGTTTACCGTAAACATGGTTCATTGTGACTGTCACAAACACGTATTTGCTTTAGGATTGTTAAATTACTGAGCATCGCAGTGGTGAATGAGAAAAGAGCGTGACCCAAAAATTCCAGCGGTCACTGGATTAATACGCCCACTAAATTATATCCCAGGATTAATGTGGGGGGGTCACTGGATTAATATACCCACAAGGCCTATTAAAAAAACCGGTTTGAATTTCAAAACTCAACGGAGTTTTCTTCAGAATATTATAAAAAAGGGCAACTACGGCATAATTAAAACACAAACAAAACCTCCCAAGACTACTCAACCAAAGGATATTCGCCAAAAATTGCCACGACAAAATTTGCAGAAAAGGCCAGTGAGTGATGCAGTGTGGAGTAATCATTTGTCAATGTTTTTTTTTTTAAATATTTGTTTTCAAGCCAGTTTTCTGCCAAGCATTCGAAAACAGGATAATTGGTATGCGTATTTAGGGCTCTGGATTTATTTAGGACAATCGTCCAGGCTTGCAATTTACTTTCAAAATTGCTCAGTTAGTGAATTTTCCTTTCTCCTCGCCTCAGCACCATCAAAATGCACCCCCTCCACTTTTTTTTGTAATGCCCAGGGGCTGGGGGCGCTTCTCCCCCTACCCCACGGCCCCGCATTTTTCGCTTGGGGTAGCATACAGAACACCTGGATGGGTGTTTCTAAATCTTGGAATAAATATACTAGAAAATGTAATTTTTTTTATGAAGTTTACCTAATTCATAAACTGCTTACTGTATCGGACTACGTAGATGTGTTAAAAATTTTATATCGTCGGTATGCAGTTGATTAAATATCCCAAGTAACACAGACAGTTTGGCCAACAGTAAGGCCAATACTGATACCTTTGGTAACGTGTTGGGCCGCACGCAGTACAATTGGGCAAACAGTTGTCCAAAATTATTTGGCCATTGTCAATTTTTGAAGTGATGACCCAACACGCGGGTTAGACAGGGTGGTCAACACCACTGTCGAATTTCTTGCCCTGTGGGCGGACGGACTTAACCCAAAGCCTGGCTAACAGACGATCAAAACCATCTGGCCCTAGCAAATTTTTGACATGTTGGCCCAACAGGTGGGGAAGACAAAGCGGTCAAAGCTACTGTCGAATTTCTTACCCTGTGGGTGGACGGACTTGGCCCAAAGCCTGACCAACAGTTGGTCAAAACCATTTGGCCCTAACTAATTTTTTACATATTGGCCCAACACATGGGGAAGACAAGGTGGCCAAAGCTGCCAGTGAATTGATTGCACTGGTGGTTGGCCCGACATGGCCCAAAGCCTGGCCAACAGTTCGCTAAAGTGAGTGGCCAACTTTCAACTTTGTTTTACTTTGTCTATTGTCAACTTGAAAGGACAAATTATGCGTGCATGTCATGTGACGTCACTCTGTTGTAATTTCCTGCCAAATCCTTCCTTTATTTTTTCCCGCCATCCAGTGTGGCCAGATGTACCATTTTTGGTGCTACCGTGGCATTTTTTGCCCCAAAATTGCGCGATAGCAATAAAGGTCGTAATCCCCCAAAAATGTAGCATTTTAGCAGCATTTTTATTAATATCAGCATATTTAGAAGCGTTTTTTTTTACACAGTAATCAAACTTTGTATGCTCCCAAGCGGCCAATAGGCGAATTTTGTGCCTTCTAACAGATTCTCCTACATTAAAGGCCGAAACAGCATTGCCTTCCACATTGCTACACAAAAATGCGAGACAAATAACTATGGTAACTTGCGCCATCAATTGGCAGACTTTGTAAGCTTTATCGGTTAGTTTGCAACTTTGCCACTCGATGTTTAGATGGGAGCACCTACTGACGTTGCTCCTCAATGATTCTATGTCTATGGTCGATTTAGTCGCCTTGTTCGGCCTGTTACGGCCTTTAAGGTCTTTACTCGGATTTACTTATTTTTTGAGGTTTTTTTTAAGTAGCATTTTTTAAATTGCTTAAATAATGTGACGTAGCATTTTTTGGGAATGCTGGTATCATTTTTTAATTTTAAAATCTGGTCACGCTGCCGCCATCTTGCCACATTATCAGTTCAGCCAGAGAAAATGTGCACGTGAAGAAGTCTTGGCTGCCACTTATTCTTAGCAACCGAAAACACTGTATAGGTAAGGGCACCCGTGCACACAGCGGCCAGGTCGTGCGGCTAGTGGTCGTCGCGGCCAAAAACCACAGTGACATGCCACGCCGCCACTGCTAATTTTGCATTGCTAATTCTCGATCACTTGGTGATCACTTGGTCGCCTGCACGCCGCTCGGGATCCCTGGGGCTGCCACGACTAGCTTGCCGCGGCAACCAAGTGCGCGTTGCTACGTATACCGTAAGTATTCTCGTTGGTCTCAGCGACCTGACCGTGCGGCTTGGTTGCCGTGTGCGCGGGGCCCTATATTTAGCAATGCACACTTGGCCGCAGCGGCCAGATGGTCGCGGCGGCCACTGGCTTCCCCGGGCGGCGTACAGGCGACCACAGGGCGACCATACTTGCTCTGTGTTCATTTTTCACCACGTGATCAAGAATTATCAGTGAAAAACGGAAGTGGCCGCGACGACCACTGGCCGCGCAACCGGGCTGCTTGGTGTGCGAGAGCCCTAATTCTCAATTAAACAATTAACAAGTTAAATAAGTAGCCTACATGTTATTAATGGAGAAATGGAATTGTGCTTTAATTGTACTGGTTTCCAATAGGAGTGGAAGCCAATTAGTTGCTTTGTTCAAACAAAACATGCTCTTGTTCTTCGTTTCCGACATGTTGATCATGGTTTCGACCATGATCAACAAGTCGGAAACGAAGAAGCATTTGGTGGGTAAAATTCTTAGTTAAAGTTTCACGGTTGGTAAAGAATGTGCTCATCAGGTAGTAAACAATTACCCATCAAAATAGGGCATTCGCTATAAGCGCCACGAGCATCAGGCTCCGCCCACAAGATGGCTGCTGGTAGACCAACTGCTGTTGGTAATACGAAAATAAGAGTTGATATACTTGAATTTTGTAGTTTAACAATTTATTAGCACAGCTGAGTCCTGCGTGTAAGCAGCAAATTTTTCAAGAAAACTGCACTTTGTGAGGATAACGCCATCTTCGGTGTACTTAATGTCCACACCCATGAGAAACATTTAGGAAGGGGTGCCCACCTGAAATCTGGCCAAAAACCAACATGGCCACCATTTTGCTTTTGAAAGGGATGCCATAAAATAAAAATTAAAATTAAAATGATACTAATGTAAGTAAGTTTGGTGTCAATTGGTAGGTTTTAAGGACTGCCGAATTCAAAAAACTGCTCTAAAAAGGTGCCAGGACTCCACACGACAAGATATCCAAGATGGCGGCCAAAATGGTGGCAAAATTTAAGTGTTTTTCATAATTTTAAAATATACTTGTAAGGTATAGGCAGATTTGCATTAGTGCTCAAAAAACGTGACTTCGGTTGCAACGACTATAGTAACTGGTAAACACCAGGTCAAATCCGTAGTGTAGTGTATTCGTAATTTCGAGCTAAGCTGCGGCTGCTTCTCTATGCCGTTACACCTTGGACGAATGATTGGGTCATTCGTCCAAGGTAGCACTGTATTTTCTTCAATTCACCGTAAGTTACACCTTTAAAGTGATGCGGTTGAAGTTCTAATTAAGAGAAATGGATATATTTGTGCATAGATATCATGTGGAGATGTGCATTTTTCAACGTAGTAGTTAAAACAATGTATTGTAATTAAGAGCGAAGCTACGGCAATTTATCGTGATGTAAATTTTTTAGTGATGTGGATTTTGCGTCTATTTACCACACGTTACATCGTTATACTGCTGCAATAGCAGTTCTATTTATCATAAATGGATGTAATTAGGCTTAGATGAAAGATGGAAATGTATATTTTGGTACAAGGGTAATTAAAACGATTTATTGCAATTAGGAGCTAAGCTGCGGCAGTTCATCAACGTGGTATCACTATACTTTTTGCGTCTATATATTACAAGTTATATCTTTAAACTGCTGCAGCAACCATGATTCTAATTAAGATAAATGGATAAAATTCGGCTCGGATGAAAGATGGAGATGTATCTTTTCCAACAAGCGTAATTAAAATATATCCATTAATCATAACTGCCACCGCATCATGTTAAAGATAGTACTTAGAGAGTATTGAAGTAAGCATGGAGCTACAGTACAGATAAACAGTGGGGCAAGGTGGCCTGATGGTTAGCATGACCGTCTCCAGTGCCAGAGGTCCTGGGTTCGAATCCGGCCTCAGCCACCCCTGGCATTTTCGGGCAGAGAAGGGCCCTGTGATGTCTCGTGCTCATGTCGACTGTGGCATGTAAAAGAACCTAGTATTTCCGATAGGATTTACCTAGCAAAATTGACCCTCTCTCCTTCTGGCGCCATGGCTAACGCTGGGTGCGCGTCAAAAAGCTACAGTACAGATAAACACCTCCTAATTATCTCCTAATCTCCTAATTACGATAAATCGTTTTTGTTACCTGTGTTGGCATATACATTTTGCCACCTTTCATATAATCCTAATTACATCTATTTATCATAATTAGACTGACACCACACCACTTTAAAGATGTAACATGCGATGAATTGAAGAAGAAAGCATGGAGCTACATCATAGATAAACAATTGTAGCTTATTTTTTAATTACGATAAACCGTTCTATATACCATTATTCGAATATATACATCCCATATTTCATCTAAGCCTAATTACATCCATTTATCTTAATTAGGAGGCAGCTGAAGCAGTTTACAGCTGTAATTTGTAGTAAATAGACGCAAAAAGCACACCACTACAGTGTAGATAAACTGATGTAGCTTACCTCCTAATTACTATAAATCATTTTAATCAGTTTTGTTCCAAAATATACTTCTCCATCTTTCATCCAAGTCTACTTACTTCTATTTATCTTAATTCGAACGGCTACTGCAGCAGTTTAATCATGTACTTGTGGTAAATTGACGCAAAATGTACATCACTACAAAGTAGATAAACTGCCATAGCTTAGCTCCGAATTACAATAAATCATGTTAATTACCCGTGATGGAAAATATACATCGATACCTAGCCTAATATCTAAGTCTAAATACATCCATTTATCTGATTAGAACTGCTACCATATCACTTTAAAGATGTAACGTACGGTGGATTGAAGAAAAATGCAGTGTTACAGCATAGAGAACAGCCACACTTTAGCTCCTAATTACGAACAAACTACACTACATTTAAGGATTTGACCTGGTGTTTGCTAGTTACTAGTCATTACAATAGAACTCACGTTTTTTAGCACCAATGCAAATCTGCCTCTACCTTATAAGTATATTTTAAAATAATGAAAATGTCTTGAGTTTTGCCACCATTTTGGCCGCCAGCTTGGATATCTTGTAGTGTGGAGTCCTGGCACTTTTTTCGAGCCTTCTTTTAAAAGTTCGGCAGACCTTAAAACCTAGCAATTGACAACAAACTTACATACATTAGTATCATTTTGAATTTCTTTATTGTATGACGTCCATTTTAAAAGCAAAATGGCGGCCATGTTGGTTTTTGGACAGGTTTCAGGTGAGCATCCCTTCCTAAAGGTTTCTCGTGGGCTTGAACATGAAGTACACCAAAGATGGTGTTATCCTCACAAAGTGCAGATTTTTGTTGGCTTACACCTATCGGACTAAGAGGCATAAAACGTCGGAAAATACAAAACGCACCTTTTTTATTGCGGACAGCTTGCCCCCAAAAGAGCCAACAAACAGTTGTTGCAATGTTTGACTAAAGTTTTATTTATTTAAATACTGCGCTTGTTAAGTGGCGTTTTTTTTTATTATTACCTTTCTAAAATCGGAACTGTATATAGCTAATTCCTATGGAAGGCGGGCTTTTGTTTTGTAAGGGTGCCCTATTCATTTGTGTTCTTTTTTGGAAACTAAAAATTTTGTCCTGAAGATTTATATACAATTGCTTAATTAATATTTTATTAAGTATTAAGTATTAAGTATATAGTTTAGGTCTTTAGCTGACAACAACCGAATAAGTTTTGGCCGAGGTTTGTAGGCTATTAACATTGCGCAAGCAGCATTTATAACATAGTAGACACCTACTAATAATTCAATTCAAAATATAAATGTTAATTAACTGAACAAAAAAACAGCTTTGCCGCTTAAAAAAAAAAGCATTATAGTTCGTATTCAACGATATTCACAGCTGCGAAGTTGCATAAAGCAGAAAACAGATTAGAGTTGACTCGAACGAAACGAACTATGATTTCAACTCCAATTCCAGGGAACGAGGTTTGTTGTCAGTCATTGGTAATGTTAGAAAGTGAACGCAATTTGTTTGTGTGCGTGCACACATACGAGCATGAGTGTGTGAAACATGCAAACTGCTTATTGCTAGTTTGTTTCTGTTTTAGTTCTTTTTCATGTGGGTGTTTGTTTCTGTTTTAGTTCTTTTTCATGTGGGTGATTGTGCGTTCATTTTATACGTACGGTAGATGTTAAATTTGTTTATTTTTATTTTATATGTGTATGTATACATTTGTATGTGCATGTTTATTTTATATCTGTATGTGTATATTTGTATGTTTATTTTATATGTGTGTGTGGGTTAAGGTTTTTTTTTTAGTTCTTTTTTTATGTGAGTGTATGTGTTCGTAGTCAGGGTTCGCACAACCTCATCTAAACCAAATTCCATGCTTTTTCCTAGCCCCCAAAATCTATTTTCCTTGCCAGTTTTCATATTCGGTACCTATTCTAATTGTGGTGCTAAATTGGTTTTGGTGCTTTATTTTTTTTTTTTTTTTTGGTGGCATTAAATTAGCATTATTGGAACAAACGTCAGATATGAAAGGGAAAAATTGGCTTTAAAACCTGGTAACATACAGGTTTAACAAAAACGTGAATTGCACAAGTTCTAAAACTTAAAAGTTACGGTGTTATATTTTTATTTTTTTAATATAATATTTATATAATTGTTATTTAATTAAGTTAAAAGAAAATTACGGTTCCATTCTTTTCCAGCCTTATATTGGAAATTCATCAGAACTCTATACTTTTCAAGGCCTGGCAAAGTAAATGAAATTCCATACTTTTTCAGATTTTGAAGTCCCTGTAGAAACGCTGTATTTTGTGTGTGAATAAGTAATACGTGAACATATCCAACAGTTTCTTTGACTAGTGATTGTGTCTGGACGTTGGCAAGTTACAATACTTGTTCCCTGGAATTGGAGTTGAAACTATAGTTCGTTTCGTTTGAGCGAACTCTAATCTGTTTTTTATTTTTATTTGTGAACCTTCAGAGATAAAGCACAGCTTCACAGCTACACGGTTAGCAAATAATGTACGTTCATACGTTTACGTACTAATTGCTGTAAGCATATCTATATACTAGCAGTTGTACCCGGCTTCGCCCGGGGATTTGTTTGGCTCGTGGTTGTTTCCCAGTATTTGCTTGGTGCTGGCTGATCGTTCACTGCAACAGTCAATATTTCTTCGTATAATACTCCCCTTTCGTGTAATACTCTCCATCACCCTCTCCCCGTCCTCTCTCTCTTCCTCTCCGTTTCCCTCCCTCGTACACGTAGTTGAAACGTATGACGCCTGGTACGACCCACGGCACTTGTGTCCCCATCTTCAGGCGATCGCCCGGGCCAAATTTGTACAGCAAGTATAACGCAGCCGCAGCGAGGCAAAGGAATTTGAATTTGAATTTATTCTTTACGTGAGTCTATTGACTTTACATCATTCGCTCATTCTAAACTTAACCTAACCTAACTCTAAGCAACACAAAGCACTAAACACAGAGAAGCACTAGTCAGTTAAATCTTCCAGTTAACCAACAGAAGTTCAACACTTGATGTAGAGTCGATAGCCTCAGCATTGTACGATGAGATGCCAAGAATTCCCCCCAAGTCTGCGTACCAACCTGCCAGAACTTGACCCCAGTAGCTCGCCCAGCGATGACAGATAAGGAGAAAATGCTCCACAGTGTCGGCCTCCATTCCACAACCACAGATCGGCGTGTCACTGCAACCCAGCCTACATGCATGATTCCCGAAGTGAACCGAGTGCCCAGGCACCCAGTGCACAGTCACACTGATCCCACACCGGAGGGAACTCACCCGATTAAGACCTATCTCGACCACCAATGGGTGACTCATATCTGACATTCTCAACGCTGCCTAGAGAAACCGAATCCCCGCTGCCGAGTCAGAAAGGATCCGAAACTACCATAGCTGACGGTCCAGACCAACATCCAGAGCAATCGAGATTGCCACTAGCTCACCAATGAAGGCAGACAGAAGATGCGTGAGAAAGTAACTGTACTCCTCACAGAGTCCAGACTCAAACTATCAATGCCTTCCGTGCTTACCACTGGCAGCTCCTGGCTACTCAGGAGCAGCAGCACCTCCCAGCACCAAGACCAGGGATGCCCCCCCCCCCCCCCCCAACCAACAACCTCGGGGCGGGGAAGGCACCCAGCCCCTGCTACTTGAGCAGAGAAGCTCCTAGACCCAGAGATCCGAGCATCCTGCGGGTCCACGGGCTCATCGTGGAGCAGAAGACCAGCTTTCTGGCCAACGGGTCATCTCAACCGCTGGCTATTGCTCGGAGACAAAAGGCAGTCAGACATTCCTGGCACGGATACGAACCGGACTTCTCCCGCCTTAATGCTCAGAGCTGGCACCGGCATTGAGGACAAGCAGCCCGTTGCTGTGAGCAGGCAGCCATTCAAGGCTACCTGCACTTTCTGCAGGGCACCTTTTGAGCCCAACAGGAAGGGAATGTGAAAATCTGCACAAGACCGAATACACGCCCTGTATACAGTTATAGGTACAATTCAAGGACTGCTGTCGCATACGAGAGGAAAAATGCCAATATCGAAATTGCGTGCGATTGCAACGTTTTGTCGCGAGTCAAAGATCAGTGTTTAGGAGCATGTAGTAGTGGCGATTTTCCTGTCCCCCTCCTCCATCCTTGGCTTTGCCCCGACGTTTGTGACTGCTGCGTGTTGCCTGGTGAAGGAAGGTGTCTGTGCCAAGGGATGGTACTTAATGTTAGTGTCAGTGCTGTGGTATGAGAGAATCAGTGCAGAGCCCATCCAGAGTGCTCAAGGTAGAAGAGGAGACACAGGAAAATGTCCAAAGATGAAGTAGGAACCAGTGATGTGGCTCACTGGAACTCTGCCTAGATGGGGAAGAGAAGGTGAGCTGTTATGTACACAGTAGATCCAGAGTGCCCGGAGCAGAGGAGCAAACACAAAGAGTGCCCACTGGAATTTTCCCTAAATGGGGAAGAGAAAGTGTGCAGACATTCGGCGTACAGTGCGAAGAGGATGAGTAGTTCTCACTAGTGCTTGTGCAGCAGTCTGTGATACGTTGTGTGAGACATGGTGTTGGTGGTACGGGTTAAGAGATGGTGTAACAGTAATTGTGGTAAGCAGTGTTGTGTGTTGTAGGAGTAGAGAAGTGAAGTGTAGAGGAGTTTTGTACAGTGTTAGAAGGGGAATATGGCTTCAGGCCACGGCTCCTAATAAATATGTTTGAAAGAATCCGTGTTTCAGCCAAACGCATATAGTTTTAAACCAAACTAAGCTACGTTGCGAATTGTCGAAATTGCAGCTAGAAACGATAGAATTGCGTATTTATTTCATAGATGCGGGCTTACATTGATGAGATGAACTGTTTTAAAGTAGACAGCAACATTAACTGCATGCGCGCGCAGCAACAATCACTGCATGTGCGCGCGCGTTTACGCCTTTCCAAATGAAAAAAAAAATTACTTCCAGTCACAAAGCATGTTTGGTGTAAATTGCTGCATACCATAGAAAAGGTATACGGATTACAAACAAAAACGCCAAGTGTGACGTTAAAAAAGGTAGTTATATGATTGAAGTTTCACTTTACTTGTTAAAATGTACACGGAAAAAAGTTGATGATTTTTAATTGAAATAAGCAAATGTACAATTCAGAAATTTGCATCTGTTAAAGTGCTGTTGTGCTTTACGAATCATATATGTAAAAACGTAAAGCACAACAGCACTTAAACAGATGCAATTTTCTCAATTGTACATTTGCTTATTTCAATTAAAAAAATCATCATTTATTGTCCGTGTACATTTTAACAAGTAAAATGAAACTTTTAATCATATAACCCTTATTTTTTTTTCCGGCACACTTGACGTTTTTGCTTGTAATCTGCTTGTCTAGTCCGCCCGTTTTTTGTGTGTCAGCTTCAGGTGCCAATACGTAACCGTGAACGTTGTTGCAACTGATACAAGCTAAGCATCTGTAATCCATGTGGGCTCGACCTAAGCTACTTCTTAGAAACAGGAACATCTGAATAGCTGGCGAAAGAAATGATCGATGAAGTTCCTCATAACATCACTTCAATCCTACCTACTCAGTTCAGATCCACCTACTTTCCAGGCACACCAAATTTCCCATTTGACGAATGGTGTTACAAGCGATAGAATATGATCGTTGCATTGCGTGCCGCAAAACCAGCAATCCTACATGTTTTGAACCGACGTGCTTTCAAGAGAATCTTTTGTAAAAGTGACGTAGGGTCCTCCTGCTTCCTCGTGCCAACACGCAGAACCGTGAACTGGATCTGTTTTAAAAGCGAGGCTTTATGAAAGAACGCCTACAAAGACCAATTTTATTTCAACTTCACACCGTGCTGCAGACTATAGCTGCAGACTAAGTTGAAATAGCATTTAGGACGAAATGTCGGCGAAGTTACTACTCGTTTTGTTTTGCCTTACAAGCTTAGTTGGGGTTGTTAAATCAGATATCTGGTCAGATCTCTATGATTGGCTCATAGATCCAATAGACGGGGACGATTCGCCTGAACTTTACAAAACAACGGTAAGAATGCCCTATCTTTCTACCTGCACACAGCCTATCAATCTATATATCTAACAACCGGGTCCAGCTGTCTTTAAAGTCCTACATTCTGTCGTGGCTGACTTATCCATTTTATCCGTTTTAAATGACTGTTTTATGCTTTTAATATAGGTTGACTTGGTGGCTTTTGCCATGCTTTAATTTTATTGCTAACCTGAAGACGAAAATTGATAATTTTTGAAACGTTGTTAGTATTTTTATGTAGCAGTGCTTGGTTTGCCTTCACATAATCAGCAACCGTATCGTGCTTTTTACTCCGTTGCGTTCGTACGCTGGGGCGCAGGAGAGCTTCCGTGCATTGCATGACTGCTTCCCGTCAACAAAATGCTTCGCCCGATCCTAACCGAAGCAAATGTAGGCTACTAAAACATTAAATTTTCAGATTACACAATACGCGTCACATCGCCTGACCTGTAGTGGGCAGTCTGCACGTGGAAAAAGGGGGGGGGGGGGATCAAATATCTGCGCAGATAAGGTTGAAGAGGGTGTAATAAGAGCCAAGAATATTTTTGCATATTCTTTCACCTTTCTCCCATTTTTTTTTGTATAAAGATTTGGAGTTTTCCCCAGCAAACGTGCAATCTGCAACTCCGCAACCTCCGAAAGAGAGAGGTTGGCTTTCACACCTTCTTTGCCCAAATTTACCGTTAGGAATGTATGAATAAATGCGTATGTGCACTGTTAAGACTCTCAAACTCCCCCAAAACTAGAATGCGCGAAAAAAACAAAACAAGAAAAGGAACCTATTTTGGCAGTAAAAACCACAAGCGATTTTTCTTTGAGGAGGGGGGGAATGGAAGGCGAAAGCGCGTAAAGTTGATCAGTTGCCTATTAAAAAAAAAACATTTCGACCAAACTTGGCTAGATAGTAGATAGCAACTTTTCCAAACTTTACACCAACTTTTACGCAATTCCGTACAAGAGTAAACGTAGGAAGCCACACGTAAATTTGAAAACTGTTCACTTCTTGTTGTTGTTGTTCTTGTTCTTCTTGGCTGACACGGTTTCAGAAAAAAAAACTACTGCACCAACCTAAAATTTGAAACATGATCTCAGCCAGAAATTTCCTTGGGCTTCAACCTTACAGGGACCACTTTTTCAATTGGTCGATCCATTCCGGAGTTACGGGACCCTAAACGATCATTTTTATTGTTTTACATTGTTTTAACAATGGTTAAAACAATAAAAATGATCGTTTAGGGTCCCGTAACCCAAGAATGGATCGACCAATTGAAAAAGTGGTCCCTGTAAGGTTGAAGCCCAGGGAAATTTCAGGCTCAGATCATGTTTCAGATTTTAGGTAGGTGCAGTAGTTTTTTCTGAAACCGTGTCAGCCAAGAAGAACCAGAACAACAACAACAACAAGTGAACAGTTTTTAAATTTACGTATTTAGGGAACAATGCCACTCAGCAAACTCCAGATCCATTTTTCGTGCATGCAACAATCGACTGCCGCGATTGTGACACCATAGCTGTAAAAAAGGTACACGGATTACGAACAAAAACGTCAAGTGTGCCGTAAAAAAAGGGGTTATATGATTAAAGTTTCATTTTACTTGTTAAAATGTACACGGATTAAAATTGGTAATTTTTAATTGAAATAACGTAACAAGTTAAATGAAACTTCACTCATATAACCCTTTTTTTTACGGCACACTTGACGTTTTTGTTTGTAATTTATTCATTTGCCATTTAATCTGTTGTAACAACAAAAAAGCAAAAAAAGCCATTAGTGTCAAACCAAACATTTTGTTGTATGCCTAACAATATTTTATCGTTTTAATTTTGAGTATGAGAGCATCTATAAGTGACTTTACTAACTTCGTATTTTCATCATTAACATTTTTAAACTTACAGTTGTTTTGTAAAAGAAATTAGTTTTAATATTTTAAAACTATTTTAAAATGCGTAAAAACTATTTTAAAACTATTAAAAATGGCTAAAAAGGGGAAACAATAAAAAAAAGCACAAGCGGCTGCAGCAGCTACCTAGTTGCAACCGGTCTTCTGTATACATGCGCCACTTTCAAAAATATTGAGGCACACACCTCTATTACGCACTGCAACAGGACTCTCTAAATCTGTAATCTGGAAGTACTAACCATCACGATTACTTGTTTAAAATGTGTTAGCTTTAAGGCGTAGTTTTATTTTAGGCGCAATTGTCAGCTTTTAGGACTAATTTTTTTTACCTGCCGTTATAATTTCGTTAGTAGTAGCTGACGGAGAGTTGGGTTCGTGAGTACGATTATTCATTTATGCAACACGGTGCACAGATTTGACGTTGCCGCATGGCAACGTGTTTTAAGGCCTAAAATTCCAGCTTTTAAGCTTAATTTTTACCTACTGTTTTAATTTCGAAAGTGGGCTGATTTGGTTCGAAAGTAAGCCTATTCATCCATGCAACACGGCATTGATACTATTTTAAATGAAGCTAATGTTATATCTTAAGGACATCCTTTTGTTTTTATGGTTGCGTGTTTACATGTAGTGTTTAAACGTGACAATCAAATATTATTATTTCATTGAGTTACGTCGAGAAAGCCTACTA
>JAHWFP010035535.1:0-13385 GCA_023313725.1 Lithobius niger
TAGTGTGGTACATTTTGGCATCGAGTTGGCCATTTCCTTGTTGTGTTGTACCATTTGCATTTGGATAGAATGGTTTAGGCCATGACATCGTTGTGTTGTCTCATTCTTGCAACTGGCTAGTGTGGTACATTTTGGCGTTGACTTGGCCGTTTCCTTGTTGTGTTGTATATCATTTGCATTTGGATAGAATGGTTTAGGCAATGACAACGTTGTGTTGTCTCATTCTTGTAACTGGCTAGTGTGGTACATTTTGGTATTGAATTGGCCGTTTCCTTGTTGCGTTGTAATTTTAACGTTTGGATAGAATGGTTTAGGCCACGACATTGTGTATTGTCGCATTCTTGCAGCTGGGTAGTGTGGTAAGTTTTGGCATCGAATTGGCCATTTCAGTGCTGTATTGTCTCGTTCTTGCATTTGCATGGAGGTGGTAGGTTTAGGCCATTACGTTGTTGTATTGTCTCATTCTTGAAACTGGATATCATGCTGCCGTTTGACACCGGAAGTGGCCCATGGGGATTGTCTCATTCTTGCATTTGGATAAAATGGAACCTTTAGGCAATTACCGTGTTGCACTGTCTCATTCTTGCAGCTGGAGAGAATGGTACCTATAGTTTCTGTCATCCAACTGGCCACTTCATTGCGCAATTTTCTCATTCTTGCTTTTCGGTGCAGTGATGCCTTTTGGCATCGATCCCGTCATTCATTGCGGCGTTTGAGTCATCTCACGTCACGCCTACTGCTACCTCCACCAAGCCCCTTTACGGCCCACCACATTATTATTTACCCTTCTCCAAAAAAAAAAAAAAACTCTAAATCGGCGTCACATCTCTCAACACACCTGGTCGAGCAATCACAGACCACAGAACTAAATTCGAATTTTATCGCTGCCAGTCATCGTAACTTTTTTGTTTTCCCTTTTCGTTTGCAATCTTCTGGCAACTCTTATCATAGGCCGAATGGAAAACGCAAGTATTTATTTACAGCCCAATTAAAATTTAGGCACAACGATTTAACTTTTCGTCTATCCTAAATACAAACTACGTGGTCTACAAGTTGCCGGGGGTAGGGGTAGTTGAAGAGGATTTTCATTTTATTTTTATTTTCATCTTTTTTTTTTTGCCGTTTTAGACCTCCTCCACTAGGCTCAAGAGCATCCCTACAGTGCATAAGGCTATTATTTCCCTGTCCGTTGCTCCCCATGGATCGTACTTTGTTGCTAGACTCCCAAGCTACGAAGGTCAGATTCAGTGACACGTCTTTAATTATGTTCGTTTCCTGAAATTTATCTACGCTGATGAAGGTTGGCGCGCTTCAGAGAGCACGTGACCGGTAGCTGCCCTGCAGGGAAACGCCTAGAACTGCTTGTGAGTGAGGAAGTCTGTGAAAGCTGGTTGGGGGAAGAAGGGGTTTGGCAACTTCGAAACGCTACGCACCGTATTGGCGTGGTGTCTTCATTTTCCAGGTGGGTCGGCTCGAAAATAGCGACTAATAAATTTCGCTCTCACCCTTTCCGTCCCCCCCCAAAAAAAAAATGGCTAGAACAGAATAACCAATAAAAATTACCAATTTCGTACACGAATTTCATTGGGGGCGCCCGGAATTGATCGACACGGAGCCAAGTTAATTCTGGGATTTTCTTAAATGCTGACCCGTGCGTGGGACCCGGAATTAACAGTAACGCCGGATTCTTAATTTGCTTTAAAAGTATCTGAAATAATCCGGAATTGTGGTAACACGGAGTTACCGTAACTCTTGATGTTTCTGAAATACGGACGCCTGCAGGGGAACCGGAATTACCATAAATAACATCCCTGCCTCGCTCGCGCTCACGCGCTCGCTGCGGCTATACATATAACGTCAGAAACAGCAACCATATTATTTTCAAATTAGACAAAAGAGTTAGGGTAACTCCGTGTTACCGCAATTTCGGATTATTTCAAGCAATTTTAAAGCAAATTGACACACCGGAGTACTGCAATTCCGGCTCCCACACGTGAGTCAGTATTTAATAAAATCCCGGAATTAACGTGATTCCGTGTCGATACAAGTCCGCGCCCCCCTTTCATTATGGAGTAGCGCATAGCTTTTGGGTTTCTTATTTATTGAAGCAGCACAGGAAATAATGCAATAAAAATGAAAAATCGCCTTCAGGCCTGACCATAAAGTTCGATCACCAATGATCAATAGGGATTTAGCCCTTGTGTGAGATAGATTCACGTACGGACAATGGAGAGGAGGAAAGTGATGTGCTAGGGAAAGGACGCAAGGCATAAAGAACTTTGACCATTCAACAACGATACGGTGCGTTTATGCAATTCATCCACCGGCATAGATATAAAACGTGTACTGTGGCAAAGTGACGTATCTAAGAAACGCTGGAAAATGACGATGGTACGTGCAAGACACATTTATATAATTATTTATTTATTTAAAAAAAAAATAGAGGTGTGTAACATGTAGCCTTAGCTGCGGCCGTTGCAAATTTGCGTGATATTTTCCACTACGGAGGTGCCCCCCCCCCCCCTCTCCACCCGCGTTATTTTTGCCAGGGTTATCAGGTTAGGCACAGTGTTTTACCTAGTTTTGTTTTGTTTCTGAAGATTTGCGACCTTTTGGTTGACTCGAAATAAAATTCATGTAATCCAGTATAGTTTTTACACACGGTTGTAAAAACATGCGTAGTTCTAAAATAATGACTAAGGAAGATGAAGAAATGTAGAAAAAGATCAATAAGGTGTAGATGTAAAAACACTGAAAATGAGACGTTTCGGGTCAGACTACGACCCCGTTATCAAGCAACAAGTTTTTTCTCAGCCCAAAGGAGCTAAAGATAATATATAAAAAAAACTACACTTTGGGTGTAACCCTCAAATCACCAATAAAAGAACAGGTAAAAACATTACAAAACGATAAAAAGAACCTAAGCTTAGGTTTTTTTTTATCGTTTTATAATGATTTTACTTGTGCTTTTGTTGGTAATTTGTTGGTTACACCCAAAGTGTAGTTATTTTGTGTATTGACGTTAGCTCTTTGAGGTAAAAAAAAAAAATTTGCTTGCTTAATAACGGGTCGTAATTTTACCCGAAACATCACATTTTTAGTGTTGTTACATGTGCACCTTATTGGTGTTTTTCTTTTTCTTTATAACTTACTTGGTGCTTATATCCTCTTTGTTTTAGTTCTAAAATAAACACATTATGGGTATACCTATAGAAAACGTTGTTTCATGTTTTGTGAGATGCTAAGGGGGTGGACGATAAGTTTCAAGGCAAGCTCAATTCTTATTCAATCCTTACTGCATATCTAGGGAACTATGCGCATAGTGTTACACATTAGGCATCGGTATCAATGTTTCTACTGCAGTAGGTGCAGTGCGGTTGGTTCCATCTGGTTGTTTGAACAAGCATTGCTGCATGGCTGTTGACGCTCTTCCAATTACCGTGTTTAGGCCGTAATTGGGAGGGTGCACAATCAGCTCATGTAACGGCAAGGTGCACCGTGATTGTTAACTTATGTTACGTCATACTGTGCAAGAATAACCGGCTACAGTTTTTAGCGGAAAACCGCTCAAATAGCGAGTGCTTGGAGAAAAAAAAAACGGCAATTGTCGAATCAATGTCCTTTTCAATTGGTAAAGTTGTGTATCTGCGTGTTTTAAGCATGTGTTTGTAAAGTGAACGCTTGTTTTATTTTAAACGCATGCTGTGTTAAATGCTGTTTTTGAACGGTTTCTTCTCAGGCCAGTCTACGTTAACAATGGGGTTAGAAGAAACCATTCAAGAGCGCTTTTACGAAAGTTTTTACAGTGTGGCAAATAAAGTCAGTTCTCCATTCCTCGACGGTCCCCCCCCCCCTCCCCCCTCACCTCCCCGCCGGAGTGTCTTTGATTTTTATTGCTGGAATTCGTATCATCCCAAGAAATATTAAGTGGTTTTAAATTCATTTCTCTTCATCACCGTTCTTTGTCATCGTCTTCCCCCCTCCCCCTTCCCCCAACCGATGATACTTTCACTTCCGTAAGAGAATTATAGACTCATAATTACATGTCGTAATTCTTAGTGATGATTGCAGGCGGTGTTTCTTTACCTACGGTATTTTTTTTTCTATACGTGTTTGTGGGTAGGTATGTAATTTTTTTTTGTGGGATGGTGACTAATTTTTTTTTTTCACGTACACGTTGAGTAAGATATGTCTTGCAATAAATTCTTGTAATGTTTTTGTCGGAATTTTTTTTTGCCCGTCGTGTAGGGTGGATTTTTTTTGTTGTTATTTTTTTCGGCATTTTTTGTGCGTTGCCTATTTCGTTCTCTGTGGGTGCCCACCACCAGATGGCGACGGGAGTTGACGTCCGGGTTTGACAAACGTTCGTCCTTGACGTATTTTTTTTTTCCTTCTGTAGCCTAAAACGTTTTCAGTTTAATTTTAAATTGCGATTTTATTTTAAATTAGCGATGGAGCCGAGTCGAACCTTCTTTTGTCCTGCGGCGTTGGTGCATCAAGAAGGGTAACAGGGAACATTAATAATTTGATCCCCCCCCCCCTCCAATTTCACCCCGAACACAAATCATGACCCAACATTTAGCAAAAGTAAACAATTCGCAGTTGCAGAAATTCTGGAAATTGTATTTTTAAAATAATAAACGAAGGCAGACGCGCAATGGCGCAACACTGCATTTCTAAAGATGAAAAAAAAATGCAGGGCTCTGTTAAATATGCAGGATTCTGTTAAGGGGTGTGCAGTACCAAAATTTTTCTACGAAAATGTTTTTTTTCCCGTATGTTAAAACTAAACTGACTACCTGCTATTATGAGTCAATAGCCCGGAAGACAAAATAGTTGTTGCAAAGTGCAATAGTTGCAATTGTTGCAGAAAATCGAACTTTATAGAATTCGAGGGCTTGCGAACTCCTGGTTTACTGATTATTTATCCAATGGAACTCACTTCACTAAAATTGAACCTCGCATTAGTGATAGTGCATTAGTAATTTCAGGTGTGCCACAAGGATCCGTTTTAGGACCGTTACTCTTTCTTATTTATATTAACGATATTTATGACCTGAAGACTCATTCTAACGTATACTTCTTTTACGATGACACGGCACGTTGACAATAACACTGACAATAGTACTGACACAATTGAGGGAGATCTTACTGTAATTGGAGATTGGTTTACTGAAAATTTGTTAACCCTTAATTAATGTTACCAAAAGAGATTTTGTTCATTTCTCCCTTTAAAAAAGTTTACTGTCAGATGAAACTAAAATAACCCTTTACAGATGTTCTCAATTATAACAACACTGCGACTGCCAACAAATTAAAAAGTTTAATGAATTTAAATATCTTGGATTGTTTCTGGATGGCAACCTAAACTGGAAATATCAGATTAATTTTGTAATTACCCGGCCGGCTGCGTGCTCTTCTATGCGAAATGTTTCACATTAGAAAACTTGTACAACGCAAGTCACTGAAAATACTCAGTCTTGTTCTGGGGTGCATCTACGCGAATGATGTTGTTGGCCCTGTTATTAAACTAGCCAAAGCGTATTATTAAAACGATTATGTTCAAGATACGACGTGACGATGACTATGATACATACTTTTCCTATCATCCAGCAGCTAAATATTCTGCCAGTCCGCCATCTGTACGTCTACCGAACTTTAATTAATTCTCGTAAAAACTGTGTTCACTTCTCAGCTCGTCAAGTCACTGATAACCACACTAGGAAAGACTCCTGTTTATACGTTGTTGAACCTAAAGTTGATTATTAAATAAAAACGGAACGTTAAATGTTTAGAGTAAGGGTCTAAAAGTCAAAACCTAGAAGGAACACGGACAAGCATTAGACCCTTACTACCCGGTGGCCAGCTTTCATCCTTAATAGGATAGTAATAATTACATTTTTGACAAAAAACTGTAAGAAATCCTCCTATAAAGACCCATGATATGATCCAGTGGCAGTACAGTGTAGATTTCCTACTTTGCTTTATATTTAAACGTTTATTTTTGGTTTGGTAACATGACAGTTATACACAGTCGAGAGCATTATTTATTGGTTGTCTTCAATTACCTTAAATCTACGAAATTCGTATAAAGATAGCTTTAAATATATTCCAAGCATAAAAACCCTGCTCAATCTGAACACACGCACATTCTAACCGAATAGACTAGAATTATATTTACAAAGTTAGATTTACTAAATTGGCTTACTAAGTCAATAAGCAAGTTCAATGTTACTATGTTAGTGGGGCGTGCGTTCTTGCTTTAGGTTAAAATGCTTACGTTGAAATGCTTTAGGTGTATCGGCAGCCGTTGCTGGCGTTTGAGCTGCCACCATCCTGTGCTGATGCGCAGACGTTTGTGGGTAGACCAGGCGGACGCCACATTGATTGAAGACTAAGGTCATCGGCCCCAGCTCGGCGCCGGTATGGAGTGGTGGAATGTTACTGGGCCCGTGGCGGATGTTCTTACAGAGGAGCTCCCAAGAAGTTCGAGTCTAGTCCAGACTATTATTATAGGCCAATGTGCGCATGCATGCCATGACGTGCATTGTAGTTATGGTGTCATGCTTTGTTTGCCATGCATGGTTACCAATTGTCTTAATTCATTCCATTCCAATTCCTCCAAACTGTAACACGTAGGAGTGAAATCATCATAATTGATACGCCTTTTTGTCTACCCAATATTTCGATCTTAATACCAAAATAATTATTCAGCAACATTATGTAAGTCCATCTATTTACCACCAATACTTTTCCTGCTTTTTCCTTAATCTTTAAATCCCGCAAACCGCCAGTGTAAAACCGCAACGGTTATTCCGTGTGTAAGTCGGGCGAGCATAAAATTGCAACCTACACCGCAATAAACCCAATGGAACCAAATAACCAGCGTCATTTTTACTAGCCAAGCCATAACATCTTTTCCGTCAACTACCACTGAACTCTCGTCAATACATAGGTTGAAATGTATAGCTCGCTTCTGCCGGAATTTTATCAATTACAGCAGGGATACCACTTTAGTATGTCCTTTCATCGGTATCTAAACTTAAATTCAAGTTACTGCTACAAATGATGCGTTTATATCGAAGTTATTCTAACTCCTGATCAGGCTTCAAGGACCCTCAGGGATCCCCCGACCTGCAGAGGTTAGGAAACGTAGATTTAATGTCAGATTCTTTAAGACTTTAACTCTGGTATCCAATCAGATTTGCGTTTGGTGGGATGGGAGGGGAACGTATAGGTAATCTGCGCTACAAAGTTGGTCACTCGGCTAAAAGGTGCAACTGAGTTACCAAAAGAACGTGTAAATTTCGTTTAGAGTTTAAGTGGTTTACAGCGGCAATCGTCTCGGAAAAGAGTGTCGTTTTTGTTGGCCCTTGTTTTTACAACATGACATAAACACATGAACGGGTTACAGGTTCACCGACTGCGTTTATCTTTGATAAGATCTTTCACACGAATAATTGGATTCTTTTTTTAGGAGTGTTCTTTTTTTTTGGGATACGTATATATCTACAAGGTAATAGTGTTACTTCTGTTGTTCTCACAACGACGAAGAAATTAAGCGGACTCAAGTCCCGTTCGTCATTAATACACAAAAAAACTGTTTTCGTTGCGTCAACTTCGCCTTGAAAATTGCCCCACATTTAAATCAAAACGGAAGGCATGCGTCACGGCTTCGTAAATACGAATTCTATAATTGTGAACGTATTCAAAACTATAAGGCAAGTACGATCATTTTTCAAATGCGGTACGAAGCAGGGAAAGGAACTTATGTTCGTCCTAGAGAAGTCTTCTTTCTTCCGCAAAATGAGCACCATGCTCAACTTGCACTGTAAACGCCGCACCTTTCTACTCAGCAATTGTATCCACCCCAAACCAAAACTGGTGCAAAAGAAGCCGCCAAGTTTCCAGAAAGGATCGGCCTTTGAAGGTGGTGATATCATTCACCCAGGGTAAGACCGCCAAGGTTAATCCGATTAGTCAAGTTATTCGCAGTTGTTCGAAAGTTAAATGAAAACTAGAACATTGCTATTCACGGTATTTTCATTAACGTCCCAAGTGTCCTATTCTGTGCGATTAACTTGGCTAATAGGATTAACCTTGGTGGCTTTTCCTTGGCAGAATGATATTACTACTTATAAAGGCCGATCCTTTTTGGAAACTTGGCGTCTTTTTATACCAGTTCTGGTTTTGGGTGGATATCACAACTTTCGTAAGACTGTGAACGTGCAAAAGGTTACACCGTTTTGTTTTCATCTCTACTTTTTTCCTTCTGGAGAAATTGTATGTCTATTAATTTTCACATTGGTAATTTTCAAATTTACCATTGCCCAATTCGCCGTTAGCTGAGCCAGACTGACGCGGTTTGGTTTATAGTATTACCATGCTTCACAAGCTTTTTGCGCACTCTGGATAACAAACGCTGATTTCGTTCACTTCGCTCACTCAATCAGCGCATCCCATTCAGTTGTTTTGTTTATCCCAGCACCTTCCCCTTACTTTTTCAGCATGACTCGTCACTGAATGGTCACCAACAAGCAAATCACAGATCTATACAGTATATCTGCGGTTTGCTTTCATTCTCATTATGACCATATTAGGGCGATGACGTCATCTTCGTGAATTGCCGGACTTTTACGGAAACACGAAGCTGCTTCTCGTCAGCATTCGGAGGTTTAATATTAACTTCGTTTATGAGCGGCATAAAAATGAGGTTTAGGCCTACTTAATGCGAAATACCAACGCCAAAGCAAAACGAAATTACCGGTTGAATGACGAAATACGATGGGGAAATGACGAAGTGCCGAAAGGAGGAAAACCCCGTAAAACTATATATCGAAATCGAAACCGTAATTCGAACGTACTTCAGATAATTGTTTTGCGGAAAGAAAACAAAAATTATCAACCCAAATGCCATTCGTGTTATTAAGAAATTTATAATTTGTGCGTTTAGCACTCAATGCCTTTCTACGAAAATTTCTGAATAGGCGTTTCGTGGTAACAAACACAAATTATCCATTTCATGGTGCGGTCGAGGTATCTTACCGCCGATAACTTTTAAATCTATTCAAATTCATTTCAATTTTCCCATACAAATTCTATACTCTACTTTCGGATTGAAATTCTTAAATCGATTAAATTAGGCAAGATTTACGGGAATATGGGCTCTCAAAATCAAACTTAAGCATACACCGTGAACACAAATTGGTTTTTAAGAGTCCGTATCCCCGAAAATTTAGCCAAATTACAATCTTCCCTAGTGTATATAAGCTTCACAAAAATATTCAGAACCTATGTCATAAGAAAATTACCGCGGTTATCCTATTTCTGACTCACCAATAACGAGTTGGTAGCAGTTGCAGTACAGTCGGGAATAATAAAATTACTGCCCAAGCGAGCGAACCGAGCGAACTCGAATACTCCTCTGAAACGGGAATTTGTGTGGCTGTTTGTATGACAACGTTTCAGTATTGTTCTGGTTTAGTTGAAATATCCTGCAAGGGATTTTTGTTGCATTAAATGCATGAGTTCGAAGATGAAATTCCTACTACACAATTTTCATAGATATTTGGGTTTTTAGCCGATTGCTAGTAGCCGGTTGTCAGTAGCGGCAGTAAGGGCGCCCGATCTACAAGTCTGGTGATCCTGAGCACTTCACGAACAACACAAAGCCGTCTGTCATACTACACCGTAATGAAAGTTCTTTTGGTGCAAGGATGGCAGAAAATAATTGCAAACGGTAAGAAAAAGAAACACTATTACTGCCAATTTAAAGCATTTTGACAACGCGGTTGCTTTTTTTTTTTATCATTTCCGCTGCAAATCTCGCTCATGGTGGCAGGGCTATCCAGATGCCCTCGTAAAGGTCGGTGTTGGATTCGTTTGCTGGCTGCGGTTTCTTTGTTCACATATTCACCAATCGCTGTATAAGATGAAATGAGAACGCTGAAAATGAATTAATTTATTGTTGCATTTCTCGGTCGGCCGATTAATGGACCTTCAGAACTCGTAAATATGCCTAGTAAAGTTGTATATTCAGTGATAACTTAAAAACAGGGGCGGACTGGGAGAGCCATTTAGGCCTGGGAAATGGCTAACTTAGGCCTCTCTCTTGTGACATTTCGTAGAAATCAGTCATAATGACCCCTCCCCATTCCCCTCCCTGGCAGGTCCTCGGAGCATAGCCAGCCACCACGGGAAACTTCCCGTTTTTCTGTATGGCCAGTGCGCCACTGCTCAAGAATTATATTTTTTACGTAGAAGGCATGCGAAAGGATTTTGATGCAAGAGAGCTCTTTTACGTGTGCATCGAACTGAAGTAAGTACTAATTTTAATACAAAATACCAACAAACCACCGGACAAAATAAAGGTCTCGACAGAGGTATACGCAGGAAAAACAACAAGCAACTTCCTCGTCTACGATACGCTTAGTCTGTCTTCCGTAGCTCGTAAGGCAAAGTGCGTGAGAAAATCGACTAGTGGACAACACTTTCACAGTAGTTAGCTACGAAAACCGACATTGAGACCGTCCAGTGTCCACTTACTCAAGATGGACAAGGCATGAAATCAACAAACACGACTCCCACACCCAGTAATCAAGCACTCCAAATCCAACGTGTACAATGTCCTTTCAATTTCTGTCTAATGCTGGGTCTATAACCTCCCGTTTCCTCAGCGTGTCTGTTTATGGATTTTGTGCGGCTCTTTTCACGTTTTCCTCAATTTTTTTTTTTCATTCGTAGAATTCGTAGCGATGTCTTTCAGCCGGACCGCTTAAACGCCCTGGGTATGGAAAAGTGACAACGCCCCGTGCTGCGCCAAAACAACCAACACCATCGGCCAGCCATTTTCACTCTCAGGCCAGAAGCTTTCAAAACAGACCGACAAGAGAGTGATTCGTATACAGTAATAATTAGCCGATATAAAGTCATTGACTGTCCAGCGAAGTCCACGCCCGTCAAGTCAAAGGGTTCAGGAGCGTTTCGATTTTTGGTAAACGAAAAAAAAAGTGTGTTGAGCTATTAACGATCACGTTTCGTACTGTTTTCATTTTTGTTTTTTTAATTGATAAGTGTGTAAGTAGTCGGGAAAGGAAAGGCTTAAGGCCTAGCCTAAGAATTTCAGGTGGTCGATTTAGCATAGGAGCAAATCGAAACGATATAAAAACCGAAAAAATTGAAAGGCCATTTATCGCCGTGATCTAGTTTTACAGGGGCGGCGACACGTAAAACCAAACTAAATTTGGCCCAGTAACGTAATTAAGCACTTTTTAATCTGTGGTGTGTGTAAACGCTAAGGACCTCACTCTGTAGACTTGCGTACGGGCCAAGAGACGGCCCGCCGACGACACCGTTTGAGGTCCAACGCCTGTATCTGGGAGCTCCTGCGCATAAAATCAAAATCTGAAGATTAGGTTTTTTTTTTTAAAACTGTTTACCCTTGCTGATTTATTAACTCCCCTTCCAAGCTTATTTTTTAAACGTTTCGGAAAGCTTTACAAAATAATGATTTTGAAGGGGGGTGGGGGTGGCTTTGAGAGGCCCTCTACGTCGGGCGCCCTACACGACCGCGTAGTCAACGCACGCCTTCAGCCGGCTGTGTATGGCCAAACACAGTGTATATACGCAAAGTAATAGTATATACACAGTCTGTATTCAGAAGTGCTAATACGCAATTCTTGTGGACAATGAGCTGGTGCAGTGAACAGTGTCGTCAGAGTATATGTATACCAATTTGGGGTTTTCGATGCTTCCTCAGGGGTCCGTGACTGCTGAGAAGGTAACGATTTTTTTAACAGATTTTTTTGCACAAATCTTCGTTAAATTTTCAAAAATGATGCATGACAATGAATTTTCCATTGTGTCAGATAAAAAGTGAAAACAATGCTGTAACAAAAAGTATATAAAAAAAACGAATTAGCAGATTCCATATCCAGGACTCGTGATCAAAACATTAATCAGCGTGGTCAGTGCAGTGAGCCTTTGGCAACGGACTCACTAAATAAAAGCAGCGATTTAGCCGAGGAGAATAAATTTCGCATTAAAAAACTATATCACTCACGTTCCGAAAATGAAGTCAACACAGCTTGGTGGTCAAGTTTAAAAATTGATGGTGGTTTACTGCTAGCCATGCACGGGACTGATCGACTTGAGACTTGAAGGTCTGTCCCTTTAAGAGTTGTATTTGGGAGTGAGTCTTTAAATTTCAAGCTAGACCGCCGGAATTGGTCTTTGAGAGACACCTTTTCTGAGTCGGGACAGGGAATGGAATACCAAAAAATGGCGACTGGGCCGTTGGTGTTCCAAGTTGAGAACTCTTGTGACGCGTGATCCAATTGTTGATGGGGGTACAATGTGATGTCGAGGGGATACAATCAATTTGGAGTATGGTTTTCAAATGAAATGTTTTTAATTGGTTTCAATAATCATCCGTTAAAGATGGTCTTGGCGTTGACGTTTTGGGGGAGAATGGTTGCCATCACTAATCTCGATACGTAACCGCTGCAGCAGCCGAGACCAGATGATGCGCAGTAAATACAATTAGTATACACAAACCGCTGTGAATTCCATAAAGGAAAGAGGAAAAACAAGCCAAACTGCGGAAATCGTCACTAGAAATAACTTAGTACAGTAAGCCACCTTAGTCCAGTTTTCATCAGATAGGTATGACCCGGATTCGCCACAGACCACTGATCTAACACGTTTATCGACATGGCCACCCCTCTACTGGCATAAAATGATTCACTGAACCCTTTTTTTTTAAGGTCACACCAGTGGATTTATGCCAGTGGAGGGGTGGCCTTATCTATAAAGGAGTAATGGGGCGAAATGGCTTGCCAGTTCGAATCCGGGTCAAGGCACTCCGACAAAACGTAAGTGCGTAAAGGCTAGTGTATTTCTAGTGTGTATGATTTTCCATGTTTGGCTTGTTTTCATCTATCTGGTGAATAAAATTCTTGTCTTCACTACGAAAAAAATAAAACCAATTTTACTGGCAAAATCTAAAATAAAATTAGGGTGACCACGAGTTTAAAACACTTTCGGGGTGTTTCGCCCCAAATTTTGGAGAAGCGCTCTCAAACAGGGTTCCCACCAAAATACTGAAATAATTTCCCTGTGTTTTCCATGTATTTCCATAGTAATTGAGGTTAATATTTCCAGGTTATTTACCAAAGTTTCAGGAAGGAAATTTTTGCACACATTTTACAGTTTTGACTTGTTTTTACGGCTGACTTCTTAGTGCGAAAGAGTAGCCCAATTTAATTAAATATTAGGTGTTAACACAGAAATACAAGGATGTATTTCATTTTACCACAATGTCTTAACAGAATAGGTTTCATGCACTTAGGACTAGGCCTAAAATCGTGGCTATGTTTTTACCCTGA
>JAHWFP010035537.1:421-15378 GCA_023313725.1 Lithobius niger
TGCATAAATAGATGACATAGATTGGCATACAGGGTGTGCACAAAATACTGAAATAATTCCCTGAGTTTACCACGTTTTCCAGAGTAGTTGAGGTCAATTTCCAGGCTACTTACAGAAATGTTACGAAGAAAATTTTTCCACACATTTTACTAGTTTTATTTGTATTTATGGCACAGTTAGGAAAAAAAAAGTAGTCTGATTTATTGAACTTTTCGCTATAAACACAGAAATACAGGGATACATTTTATTTTACCACAGTGTCTTAACAAAATGTGTTTAATGTACTTAGGACTAGGCCTATCAGTGTGGCTTTGTTTTTCTTTGAATTTTCCAGGTTTTTCGTGAAAAATCGGTAATTTCACTCCGTTTTCCCTGAGTTTCAAACGTTGTTAAAATTACCAGAGTTTTCAGATTTTCCAGGATGGTTAGAACCCTGTATTATTATTATTTTAAACAAATTAATTTTCTTTTTATTTAGGGCCAACTGAAACACCTTGGTATGTTAATGGACGGGATTAGTTTTGAACCTTACAACACGTATAAGGTTCAAAATTCCAGGAAGGGAAGGGGAAACCCAGAGATGAGAACCGGGTAACCACCGATCATGGGTGGGATCGACAGAATGTTGAATAGCCCAGAATAGCTCCCAATGCTGCTGAAGGAGCATGGTATTCTCTCACGTACGCCATTACTTATAAATCAATGTTTTAGAGCCTCCAAGCTCTGCACATCCATTCTTGAAATAAAGGATGATGGAAAAGACTTCTAAAGTTTATTCTGCATCGTGTCAAAACCTAGACTGTTTAATAGTCTTGATGGTTAAGTGGTGCAGAAGTAGTTTATGTGCTTAGCTACCAAGACTATCAAACAGTCTGGGTTTTGACGCAAAGCAGAATGAACCTTAGAAGCCGTTTCCATCATCCTTTATTCCGAGAATGACAACAAAAGTTCTTGGAAGGCGAAAAAAACTGAAAGGCCTTAGTTCCATCAGCTTTATACAACTTGTCCTCATTTAGTCCGTTACTATCACAGCTTCAGCTCCAAAAGACACAATTGGAAACAATTCATCTGCACCAACGTGCAATTCGCGGCAGATTACTGGATCTCGGTAAGAGTCTAGTGAACTAAATAAAGCAACATGGTTTTTTCTTCTTCTTTTTTCGTTTCTTTACTTTCTTTGCCACTCCCTATCTTTTTATCGACCCGTCCACAAACACGATGACCACACAACGGAAATGATTAAGATGGACGAAGAAGAAGGACCCGTCACTTGGCCGCACCACCAGAGGGCTGCCAACACACCGGCACCAAGTCGCCAACACTAACGACCGAAATAACGACCAAAAGCCAAAACATTTGTTATTTGGGTCTTATTCTTTATGTTATTTCCATTTTTTTTTCTCTTGGCTGTAAATTATTACGACTTGAATCAGAAGAAATCCTGGAAGGAAATTTTAATCCCTGGATTTCGGGATTAGTTTGTAGGAATCCCGGAACCCCGGAATTAAAACAAATTTAAGTTAAAACACATTTTTTGCGTTGAGAAAATAGTAAAATTTACACAACATCCAAAATTCAGTTTATTTGGCAAAAGTTGTGACTGCAATTAAAAAGTACAAAATATACAGAGTAATAGTTTCACTTAGTAGGGAGTCTGTAATGATAAATTTGTTTAAATTCTTGAATTAGACGAACTTTATGACGGAATTTTGCTTTTGTATGAAGTTAGGACATTTTCAATCCCTGAATTTATGCAGCTATAATCTGGGAAATTTTGGGACTAAAACACGGATGGAATCCCGGGATCTGGAATCCGGCGCGATATTGAAAACCCTAATTGTGTGTTTCTACATTTACTGTGGAAGTTAAAAATGGATTGAATGTACAACTCCCTACGAAGAAACAACAGCTAAAAAATTTAAAAAAGAACTATCCGACTTGATCGACTTTACAGCACTCCTTTTTTGTAGAGTAAGGAGGGATAATAAAAAAAGTGATCACACCACAGAAGTCTACATGGGTAGGAAGAGGACGATAAAATACGTTCGCTTGACATATGCAGGAGGGGGGGGGGGGCTCCCCAAAGTAAAAAATGGGGGGGGGGGCTTTTCTCCAAATTGTCTTTAGACTTTTTTTGGCTGCTTACCACCGGATGGTGTGCATCGTGTGTGAATTTGTGCACTACACGAGAACCATCATTATATGCGATAGTCTTCTGTTTGTAATTTAGGCTGGCTGTTAGCCATCTTAAGGTCCTTGCTAGACCTGTTGCTATCGTGACAAATTGTTATTATATTATCAACCCTCAGTGTCAGGGCCTCAGTGTAACTCACGTAGTAAGTGTTTATTGCCATTCCATGTGAAGGCTTTGTATACGTTTTTCTGACTTCAAACGTGTTTCGTAGTTGAACGGTATGTTGGGTAGCACGTATTGCTTGCAAAAGTTATAATGTGAAACATTCCAAAAGTGTCAAATTATTACCAGTTTTAAATCATTAGTTGTTATCCAGGGAAATCTCTTCTCGACGACTTTCCCACCAGAAGACATGAAATGGCAGAGAGTTGGATGAAACAAATTGATCAGTCAACAAAGCAAAAAAGTCAGGTGAGTGAGCGTTGTTGTTCATGCTCCCCTTTAGCCTTGCTGTGATGGATGTGATGTGGACGTGATTGCAAAATATCTGGCCAGCTATTGGTCAACCCCAAACTGCCATGCATGGCAGATTTAAGATGCCATACCGGTATGTTGCAAATGCTGACAGAATTGTATCGATCAGAATGCAACCATCAGCGACAAATGCTTTTACAGGGATTTCATAACACCCACGACAGGACCTAATATTTTATTCTGCCTCTTAAACAGATAGGATTAATGTTCTGGTCAGAGTCCATACAGCACTGTTTGCAGGGTTACCCCACTCGCGCGTGTCTGCGAGATTTTCGTGAGGAGCACTAGTTATTGCACATTAATGGCCCATGGCGTGCTTTTATTTTCTCTACCTAACTGGCACGCTACCATTATCACTACTTCATTGGCGTGCTATCATTTTCTCTACCTCATTACATTTTATTATATATTTATTATTATATTAGTGTGCTATCATTATTTCTAATTAAGTGGCGTGCTACCATTTTCTCTACCTCACTGGCACGCTATCATTATCTCTACCGCATTGACGTGCTATCATTTTCACTACCTCACTGGCATGCTATCATTATCTCCACTTCATTGGCATGTTATCATTTTCTCTACCTCACTGGCATGCTACCGTCTCCACTTCATTGGCTTGCTATTATTTTCTCTACCACATCGGTATGCTATCCTTATCTCTACCTCATTGGCATGATAACATTATCTCTGCATCATTGGTAAGCTACCTTATAGGCGTACTATCATTATCTCTACATTATTGTGTGTATCACTATCTCCACCTCTATGGCGACGTGATATAATTTTCTGTACCTCATTGGCATGCTATTGCTACCATTTTCTCTATCTTACTGGCGAGCTACCATTGTCTCCCTGTTGGCGTGGTACTTATCTGTTGTCAGCACCAACAAAGGAATCATGGACATCGAAATCTCGCCGTTAAACTCCTTTACCAAAAACGCCTGCAGCTTAGCTTTGTGTGTTTTCCCTACCGAAGCTGCTGTTCAATCGTCCCTGATTTTGGTCAAGGAATGGCTGGCATTAAATCCGTGCGCTGAGAACAACAATTTGTGGGACAATCGTGGTATGCAGGTTAACTCAGTTCTGAAAACTAAATTGATAGGCATATATCTGAAGACAACTTCTATTTAATTGGACAATATATTTCGTGCGGTTTTGTAGAATTTTAACCTCTCCCTTTCAGACTTATGGTTACGGAATTCATTTTTAGCACAGGGTTGAACTGGGTCGATAATTAGATCAGGTCAGAGTCGGACTGGGTAGGAAAGGGCGCCTGTGCCATTTATCGAAATGACCAGGAGGGGCGCCATGTGTTTTACAGGTAACTTTGATGAAATGATGGTGCCTCCAAGAATCTAGTGGTTTTGGGAAGCGCTCTAAGCTCCCCAAGCAGAAGCAAAGTCCAGGGTCGAACTAAAGAAGCTTTCCTTATTTTTACGTTCTGTCGTCATTTTAGGCTCAGGAGTGCATTCTTCAACACATATTTTATATTTCAAGTAATGTTATATTTGGAAAGTTTGGAGTGGGTAGGGGGGGGGAATGTGTGCCTGAAAGGAAAAGTCATCAGTGGACATGGAACCTAAAACCATATTCGGGGAGAGAAAAAAAATAGACTACCAAAGGGGCGCCGAAAGTATGGTAACCAAAGGGCACCAGTGCCATTGGCACTATGGCACTATGGCCAGTCCGAGCCTGGATCAGGTCGTCAAACTACGTGGCTGATCATCTCAGTATGCCTTAGCAGTAGGACTTCGACCTTTGGTTTCAAACGTCGTAGCTTCAATTCCCCACTCAGGCAGTCTGACATTTAAGTCCAAAAGGCACCGTAAATAGGTTCGCATCCATATTTATTTGACACTTCTCAAGCCTATTTGGCTTTCCGTCCTGTTTGAGCATCTCGTTTTAGGCAAGGGGGGGGGAGAAATTGAGGCTTAATGGCGCGTCGACAACTTGGTCATTAGCGCCAACCTCAGTCACAGTGCAGTGGTCCGGGTTGCCACTGCACCACACATTACAGAGATGTTATTCAAACCCCTAATCTAAATCATGTCGTACATCTGTACCCCCTGCAAAAATTGAAAAACACCGGACAGGAGGATGGACTTATCACCCAATTGACGCGCAATGTCATGCGGAAGATGGAAACGACGACGAACACAATCAAGATGGCGACAATCAACAAGGAAGTGCCGGACCGTAAGTGGCCGTCGACACCAATAACATTCAGGAGGGTCACCCACCCGCAAAACGAAACAGTGAGTAAGTCGGGTGTGACCAATGCGCAAACGGGCCAACACTACCTCCTCACGGCGACTGCGGCGACACGCCGAGTGCCACTCCTCGACAGTGCCTTTAATAGCTCTTAATTTATTACCGTCCTGTCTGTCCCACAAGGTTTGCCAAAAATCGTGTAATCTCAGACGCAGAGTTGGAAAGGCGTCTGAGAGAACAAGGCTGAGATCCCTACCGAGAGGGCCAGAAAGGGCCCCTTTCGCAGCAGAATCAGCTTGCTCATTTCCACCTATCCCAACATGGCATGGGATCCAGCAGAAATGCACGGTTTTCTGCTGACCAGGCAAGCGGGAAAACAAAGCTTGGACACGTTGTGTCAAGGGGTTCCGAGGATTGTAATTTGCCAAGGACTCCAGGGCACTCATGGAATCACTAAAGATAATGAAATGCGTGCCCTGAAGGTCAAGGACCCATTCCACCGCCAAACCAAGAGCCAAAAGCTCTGCAGAAAACACAGAATAGCCCGACGGAAGGCGATGAGCAACCGTTACTCCCTTACACACACAAGTACACGCCACGCCAACGTCAGACTTCGACCTATCAGTAAATTTTAGGCAAGGGACTGTTTAAGGCAAGCGCAACAGTAGAGTTACCATACAGTTTTAGTTACACAGGGAATGTGCCGTTTGTTGTTTTGGAGCTCAGGGAAAGCGTAACTGCAAAGATTTCTATGTATATTAATGCAATTTTGCTTTGAATTTGCAGCACCATCTTTTGCGACAATACAGACAAATACAGTATTTCTCCTGTACAAAACAACGAAGAATGGGCTGCATTAACAATTTGTTCATATTAAAAGAAAATAATAATAACTGCTAACAATTAAGAAACACAAATTTCGTTTCTAAAAATAAATGCTGTTGCAAGCCGAGCCCGTTCGGTTTTTTATTACGCAACCACTAAAAAGAATGTCCAGCTTATAACAGCCAAAAACAAAATTTAAGGATTCCAGCAAAGGTATTTACGCTATTCAAAGTCGCGATATCAGGCTCCAAGTTTAAGTCCACCGACGAAGTCAATAGTGAAATGAAATAGTTGAAAAATAAATACTTGAAAATTATTTAATTAGTGTCTTCATGGTCATGCAACCCTTCCCAGTATTTCCGAGGGGCCAAAATTGGACGGCAAATTCTGTAGTTATCGACAAAAGCGACCCTAATATCCCGAAACGAAGGGGGAAAGTGCCTAAACGTCCCGAATTCAAGAACAGATGTATCCCTAGGGACTGACAGGGGCGCAAATGTAATTCTGGGGCAAACCATAATAAAGTGGCCTCCTTCAAAACAAATTTGGACATCTGCTCACCTTTATTTGTGTTTAGTTCATATGCTGACTCTACTGTTCGGAGGGCCCTGAAATATGTTTGAAGGCTCCTCTGGGACCCTTCCACCAGAATGGGGCCCAGGGCAGCGCTCCCTTTGCTGCCCCCCTAATTGCGGCCCTGCAGAATCCATGAATCCAGAAGAAGAAATAAAATCCGAAAGATTGTTGCTTTGAAACGTGAAGCTTTTCTCCTATCTTTAGTCACTTTGGAAAAAAAATAGTAAAAACCCCAACATTTTACACCACTTAAAAAAAAAATATGCTTTCCCCACGACTGTAGAATCACCATTCAGCAAAGGTCTTAAGGACCATACCATCTGGATTATTAGCTGGCTAATGGTCTGAAATGGACCTCTTGGACCCAAGAGGTCCATGAGGGCAGCCTATATGCTTCCTTGGATTACGGTTGAATTAATTTTGCAGCAATAACAATCCCAGCATTAACATCGTACCAATGTAAGATTAAGTGAAGTGAGGGTTTGGAATTGAATTGTGCTGTTCCACGTATCGTTAACGCAAATCAAGCGACAACCAAGCAAATAAATAAACCAATTTAATACAACATTCAGTGAAAATGAGCGGCTCTAGAATGACAGTTTGCAAATGATTCCAACGTTCGGTATTCTATGTCATTCCAAATAGAATTAAATCTTATTTCACGGCAGCGATATACAGTTGGTAAACTAATCCCACAACTTTAGCATGACACCTTACTGATCGAGTCATGAGACACAAATTGGCACAACACATATAACTTTAGAGTCGGTAATATAATTTCAGACAAACTAAACTTATTAAAATATATCTACAATTTCTTATAAGCACGTTACCTTGTACAAAACTAATGACTGTAAAACAAATTTGTCTTTCAGTGGAAATGTTTATGAACGTATGATATTCTTAACACACCCCTACATTTCCACATCACAACAACCGAAACACGAATTAGCGAATTGGGAAAATAATACGTTCAATGCATTAGTAATGGCAATCAGTAACTCTGGAATTGAGAAGCGCATAACGAACGCTAGAGGACGTCGAACATCTTTGGTTTTGGAATTTGATTAGCACCGAAAGAAGACATTAACTGCGAGAATACACCTTCATAATTTTCTAACGACAATAAATTAACCAATAGGAAGCTGGTAAACGAGTCACCAGCCAATCACGCCTCTTTAACACGGATTAAACGTGTACGTGGCTTTTTATCAGATTAAACTGTCAACTACATCTTGTTTTTACAATTGAATCGACCGTCTTTCTGTCGTCGCTCCGTAACGCAAGCCCGAGAGAACTCCATTTAACATAATTCTAGTAAATAACGACGTACAAGAATCATTGCTCGTACACGTAAGCGCGCGATGCTTCCCTACAAAGCGGATATTCTCTGGTTACCAGGGTGACAGAACAATCCGTCGGAACGATCAGTTAGCCCAGCCAAGGTCAAACAGTCTGCCATCGCTTTTCCGCCACAGCGTAAAAAAAGACACGAATAGTTCTCTTAACCGCCGCTACTATTCTAACAATAAACTGTGGTGGTAGAAGTAACCAAAGTACGTGATAAATTATAATTATACGGGATCTAAATTAAACGTTAATAGCTTAAAATAAATTAATAATTGTCGTAAAACTTAGACATATTACGGATCATATTCTATTTAAATCTAAGAAACAACATTATCATTAAAAATATCAAACAGTCTGCCATTTTTTTTAAGCCACAGCGAAAAATATTACGTTCATCCTCAGCAATCGTCTGCGTTCATGGTGAGTTACTTTCGGTATGGGCTTATATACTATCGGCAAGTTTTCGATAGATCGCTGGGGGAACAGAACTGCTTTACCCATCGAGGCAGAGGTAGAAAATATCATTCCTACAAACTCTAAGCGAACCAACGAGTGCATTTGGCGATAATTTTGTAGACTTTTGTCATTTGTGCAGAGAGGAATTATAAATTTAAGCAAGAAATCGCTCCAGTACAACTGGCTATACTATTACGGAAGTTGGAAGTTTTTATTTTAAGTTGATTTTTAAAGCAGACGGTATATTCTTGTTTCAAATACAACTCGAGCGTACTTTAAGTATCGACAAATTATCTCGATCATTCGTTACATTCCCAGGTTGATTAAAACACCTTTCCGGTTACGTGTGTGCGAAGGCAGTTTCCTTTCAGCATTGTGATAATGTGTCTGCGCTCGTAATAGTGTCTATAAATAAGTCTTTTGAGTTGTTCTATACATCTGTGCAAACTGCATGCACCTACGTTAATTAATATGGGAAATGTTAATTTTTATGATCAGGGTATTCTTTTGTACAGATCCTATACATATGATACACATGTTCCAATTTAAGTGGTCGTGAGTGACTTGATAGGTTTGCATACGTAAAAAGGAACTTAAAAAATGTTCGAAGTACGAGTGCACTGGCTCCATTACGATCGAATTAACGAATTGCACATTTTAAAATAAATTGTTTAGCGCCTTACTCATCTGAAGCAAATACTCTTATAGAAAACCCGGATCAACTTAGAACATTACTAGACGTTGTTGACAGCGGCGGACTGGCAATAGTGCCCCAACGGCCATTGGCCGGCGGGCCAACTGGTTGGGGGGGGGGGGGGCACTTGAGTCAAGTTTTTTTTTCTTACGTTTTATGGTAGTAACAAAAATTACTACTCCTTTTTTGGTGGGAAAAGGTTTTGCCCTTTTGTTATTAAAATTTTTTTTATGCGAAAGTGAGGGTGGGCAGGGGATAATCATTGGTCTTATAACGCCGAAACCCGTCGCATTCGTTTCTAATACATCGCTTGTAAAACAATAGTATGGTTAGCGAGCTAGCAAGCAGTACAACGATTATCCGTCCAAGGAAGATGAATCGAGGGAGAAAAAAAATGAGAAGGGAGCTTGTCGATTTCAAATGTGAAACATTTTCTCCAACTCCCGAAAATGAGCAAAAAGTTTCGCAATTTTTTCATCTTTCGACGCTCCTAATTTTGAAAACTGGAGCATGTTGTGCTTTAAAATGTGGAAGTTTTTGGCATAATAAATACCTCTAGGCCTAGTCGTTTGAAATAAAACTGAGTAAAAGATTTCTCGAATTTTCACCTTTTGCTAGTCCATTAATTTTTTTTTTGCATCCGGCAGTTGGCTCCACTCCTACTGCCCATAACATGATACTTGAACATAGCAGTTCATCGTCATTCATTATACCAAAGTACAAAAATGCCAACCCCCAATCGTCAATGACTGGCTGTGGGATTGTTTATATAATTATAAACTGAACTTAGTTTAATTTAATTCGGAAAGAAAATGTCTAAAAAAAAACAAGATGTAGTCACAGTTAAGTTTTTACGAAACCTGCCATCCTGAAGAACGACTAAGAAAAATCACCAAAATTTGCTCTGTTACGCTAATTTAGTGCTCGCTGGAGGCCAAACAGGAACTAAAATAGCGTAAAATGCTTCAGCTTCCGGGGCAATGGGGGAGTTCACAGCCCCGGACCCCACTGGGGGAGCTCATTCTTCGTAGATGTTTTGTTTCGTAGATTTTGTTATTTTATTAATTTACTATTAAAATTGGTTACTTAACATGAAACTATTTATGTTTATTTATAATTCGGATGCTGGAGTTGCCAATAAAAACATTTATTCACTGGTTTTCGAATTTTCCTCTTCAAATAAATGACTTAACGATTGTACGTCAGAAGTACCGTTTTTTCGTTTTCCGATGATTTTTTTTCATTTTTTCGTCTCTCGCACGGACCGGGGAGTAAGCGCCTCTCTGTTGCTTTGGTAAAATTAGATTCTAGCGATGATGAGTGAACAAGCCCGGGACCCGGAAGGGAAACCTGCAGCTTCTTCCTCAAACGGATGAAGCTATGCGAAAATTACAAACTTCCGTAGGACGAGTATAGGCTACATTTTTAAGCTTCTGGTGTCAAAAGGTTTTTACTGTGGGATGGAGGTGACCCACGGATAATGTGTGACCCATGGTCAACTGTTGCCCTTCAAGAGTTTTTGTTTTAGCCCTCTGACTCAAAAGCAAAATACATAGGGTGTATGCTACTTCTAAAAAAAAACAGCTGCAGAAAGAACGTGAAATTTGTAAAAATGGTATGCATGCGTTACTGTTATGACGTTTAGTGTTGCATAAAGGAAAAAGTTGCTTAAGAACCATTTATACGAGCTACTACTGATAAACCATTTCGACTATTGTACATCCGGCAGAACTTTTTAAATGAACAAAATACGAATAAATCATTTACTTCAAAATTATGTGTAAAACGGCTTCAGGCCACTTGGGAAACCACATATTTTCTTTTATTGGTGGGGGAGGGGTGTGTGTGTGAAGGGAAACAGTTTTTATTTGTGAAGCAAAAAAAAAGTCGGAAAAATATAGCAATTTGCTGCAGAACATTGGAAGTTTTTGTGTTTGAAGACATTTGTTTTGTGAAACTTGGGATAGGGGGCCATTTTTTGCGGCCGGGCCGGTGGGCCAAGTTGCTGCCAGTCCGCCCCTGGTTGTTGAAGGAGAACGAAAGCTAGTAAACTCGGACCGTTATAATAATGAACAGGAAAAACCAACTCTGATCCCAAATTAAGGTGATCAGCTAGAAAGCGGGGTGTGGAAAAGGTGTAATACGAATTCCATTACCATGCTTGGCTTTCCACCTTCCCTCCCTAATGTGGGCTCAGAGTTGGACTCCACCGTTCGTTCTTATAACGGTCCAGCTCTATAAAGGGAAAGGAAACCAGGGGTTTCAATCCAAGAAACATTCGATCACCATAGGGGTCGTTCCAGAACAGGCCAAAGTATAGCTCTCATAACTGCTGAAGGAGGCATTTAGTCTCACACATTACCCACACTGGCACTGTCTGGGACTTTGCCAGGGTCCCCTTTGCAGTCATCAAGCAGAGCAGCTTCTTCAGACAACTAGGCACAGCACTGCCACCACTAAACCACCATGGCGCCATTCAGTTTTCGTAACATTCTCTAAATGTAGTTCTTTATGCGCTTCCAGGGCATAAAGTAAGGGAAAGATATGAACGGAAGGGCACGTCAACGCACGGGTTATGTGTGCCAATACACAAACTAATTTGGTCTGAATTTAGACCAACAGCATATACACAACTGAAAAGCTACAAGAGACGAGGAAGAGATAAGGAAGAGGAAAAACAAATACCACCTGAATCTTTGTTAACCTTGTGGGGGACCGTTACTCCCGCATGAGGCGGACTGCTGTTGGATACTGGTGTGGTAGACCAAATGAGCACGTGGCCAGCATTGTATGTCTGAGGACAACCAGAGCAACACAAGTTTCTTGAATACCTAAAAGAAGTAGTCTTAAGATGGAGGTTTCCTTAGTCTGTAATGTCAAATTGACACAGCCATTTCATATCAAAACGGGGGGAAACGATGTGGGCTAAAGTTGAAGGTTTGAACGGAACACTCGGACCCTTTTCATCTTCAAACAAACCTTTGTGAATGAACCAACAAGATCCTTAAGCAATTGTTGAGGAGTTTTACCGATGCTCATCGAGATTGGAACTTAAGATTATGAGAGTTCAAATTTGCGATTAGGTCATCCCACAAAGGTCAGAGTTCTGCCCCATTTAGCAGAACATTGGCCGAAATCCAATACTTCCATGGGCAGTTGAGTAGGAGTAACTCAAGCAAAGGACAGCAGGACATCTCTGCAGGGGACCAAAATGAAGTCGTTCGACGACACATCTGCAAAATGAAGTCGTACAGGCAGTTTGCAGATATGTACGATTTAGCAAGGAGCTCAACGGTGTGGTAGAGAACGAAACAAAGCCTAATATGACAAAAGTTCAAAGATATAGCTTACAAACTAGAGCACTTTGTTAGATATCGAACACATTTCTTGAGTAATTCAGCAAAAGGTTTTACCGCCTCACTTGCAGCAAAATTCAAAAGCCACTACCGTGTTTCGGCAGTAAAAGCAAGCTTATATGTACCGTACAAGCTTGAGGACTTGAAAATTCGGAAAATCACCAGGCCAGTCAATATCGTCGAGTTAAAACCTTTCCATTTGCTACCTGGACACAGTGGACAGTCTTTAGCTGACTGGCAGGCAGCACTCTTCCCACTGTGGCAAGTTGGGCAAAAAGATTGAACCCAGAATCGTTACCCGCAGATGCGGAGTGTGACTTGGAGACCTAAGTGTTTTTGTATTATTCGCTCATTCTTGGTGTTGAAATTTTGGCGAGAAGCAGACAGATTTTTTTTTAACCTACGTAATGTACATTTGTGACGTCACAGATAATCTCCCATAACTCGAAGTTTCGGCTCATTTCAGAGCCATTATGAAGAGTAGCACGTTAAAACAAATGACTAACAACACAAAAAAGCCATGAGTCCAGTTGAATTTCCATCTTAACAAGGCAGAACTTGATAGGACGTGTTAAAAACGGACAGAACCGTAAACCATTTAAACAAATTTAAAACAAGCAGGGATTTCGATGTGTGCTTGTGGATAGTACCAAACGAAGTGCCCCTCTCGACCCAGAAGTGCATTATTTTTCACGTGGCAAACCAGAACAGATGTAGTAAGTACCCTTTAGGAAACGTGGTTCTTCACTCTTTTCATGAGGTCCGAGGTCTTGGGATTCGTTTTACTTACAACCGAAGTCCAGCCACCATTTGCGCTTCGGCCTATCGTCGTTGTGCTGTGATTAAGAGATGTTTTTCATCGGGAAAAGTTTCGACACGCGTATGGGCTTTCAAGGTTTACGTTCGTCCCATTCTTGAGTACGCCACTCCAGTCAGGTCGCCGTACTGGCTCGGGACTTGGATCTGCTTGAGTTGAGGGGTCCAACGAAAATTCACAAAGGCCCTGCATGGCCTCCGTGATGTCAGCTATGAAAATCGACCCGCCAGGCTGGGCTTGGAGCTTCTTGAGCTTCGTCGTATAAACGTGACCTGGTTTTGACTTCTAAAATTCTCCAGGGCCATATCTCGGTTGACCTTCCTTTTTTGACCTCTCACCTAACTTAATCAATACTATAAAGGTGATGCTTGGAAACTCAACGGCCAGCCTTCTCATTTTTTCTGTTCGTGTTGAGCCAATTTAGAAGACCCTTAGTAGTGTAACGGTGGGTGCATCTTCCGTCGCCGGTTTCCGAGTGGGGTTGTGTGGGAAACGACTTGACAGATTTCTGAGACGACTACTCCCACTTCTCACACCACAACTGGTTTGATGGCTTTCTTACTTAGATTGGGCGCAGTATAAGCGGGTCACAGCCCTTCTGTTTTCCTCCCACGAGTAGTGGCAAACCGTGTTATTATTATGTATTATGAGCCAAATCCAGAATTTATATGGGTTTGCTGAGGTTCCCCTGGTGTCGGAATTTGTCACTTTTTAAATAATTCGATGTAATCTTTGAACTTATTGGTGTTGGGTTGATTGTGGTTGTCCTCCTGGAGGTGAATGAACTGAAACGCACAGTGTTTCCAGATTAAGACGGGTACTGCAATTAGGTATTTGGAATAAAATGTTGGTTCCGGAAATATCTGGTTTATGTCCTGTTGTGGTATAGTGCTGAACAAATGAATTGGTTGTATCTTTAAGTTTCAAGTTAGCTTTGTGGGAATAAGTTTTTGTTCACTTTGTCGTATGTCAGCGCTGTGCATGTCGTTGGCTGCGCACAAAAAATTTTGCCCAACTTCTTGCTAAAAATACCTAAGTTTTTTTACAAACATTATACCTTTTTTTCCCACTCCCCTAAATTCCTCCCCCCCCCCCCCCCCGTCTTATATTGAGGTTGCACTTCTCACACTTTAATCCTAAAGTTGCCGTTGATATTATTACACACTCGGAAAAAACAATCCTTTTCCACATTAAACCAAGGAGGAAAATAATTCCAGTCAAATAGGAAAGCTAATGTTAAAGTTCACTTTAAGTTCACATACAGAATTATGAAGGCAATAGTTCACAAAGAATATTTGTTCAGCTGCATGTGAGTAGGCAGTGAATCCTGATTTCAACTGTTTACTTTCTGCTACAAGAAACACGGCAAAACCTAAAACACGTTTAGACCAATGGAAAAATAACTCGAATTAAAAAGGAAACCTAATGTCAAGGTTCAATTTTTCTGCAAGAGAAGACAGGAAAAAAAGTCAAGTGGGTTCGTGGATCTCGTAAATATTAATTAGTTTAATGAAATATTTCTCTACAAATATTTGTTTAGCAAGCTGGAAGTACACCTGCCTCACCAAGTAACCACCATGTCTCACAAGGACGACTCTTTCTATAGGAGAAAATTGCTACCAATGATCGTTGATTTTCTATTACTGACTGGCTAGTTAGTTGGCGAGCTAGCTAGCTACTGGTGGGCCGAAAGTCATGATAATTTTCATAGACTGTGATATCAAAAACGAGCCAAGTTTCCACTCATCAGACATACAACGCAACTTTAAAACTTGGCGCATTGCAAGCCTTTTATTTCGAAGACCCAAGATGCACAACCAGCATCATTGTTGTTGTTGTTGTTTCAAGCAACACGAAGCGGCGGACCAAACATCAATCAATCCGTCAATCAGAAAATCAATTTGCTCTCGGTTAATAAAAACTATTTGCGAAGTGCAAATGTGCGATTTGTACTACTCAGTAACAAATCGCGCAGGTACCAATTTTCGTAACGTCAGGAAG
>JAHWFP010035538.1:0-26364 GCA_023313725.1 Lithobius niger
TGGCAGCATTCTTTGTTTCGTCGGGAAGATAGTCGTATTAGCCTTAAGGATGTTGGTTAATTGTGTACTTATTTGTTTGTTTCACTCTTAATGCTCAGTTCCTACGACAATGTGGTGTATAGGATCTAAGAGTGGTGCTGATGACCTGTATAGGTTAGAGCCACGTTTCCCAACCGGTGAGGCGGGCCTTCCTTGGGAGGCGCGGAGCAACTGCAGGGGGGCGCGAGCCGCTGCTGGCGTCGTACTATAAGGATCCATTTAGGCAACAAATCACCTTTGTATTCTCGCAGCTAGAATTTAATCGCGATGGCAAAGGTGTCGTTGCCATGGTAACAACGCTACCTGGATTAGCTAAATCCGACATCGTTTGAGAAAATGCTTACAATCTTATAATCAGTGACAATGAGACCCAAAATCCACCTGACGAAACAATTTCCGAGTCACTTCTAACCTCACATTATTGACTGTTTTCGTTGCGAGACGGCAGAGCTAAAATCGCCGCCATGTTGGAATTTCAAATGATTTCTAGCTTCTAGTTGCGAGAATACAAAGGCGAGTCATTGCTAAATGCGCTCTAAACATAAGTGACGCTTTTTTTTTTAATTTTTAACTATGCATCAGAAAAGAAGTTAAATTGTATGAGAAAGACGAAATTTTCATTTTTAAATATCTACAAATTTTTGGTTGCAATCTGCTGCCATTTGTAGCCAAAATTCTAGGCATTTTTGTTCTCATTTGACAATACTTCCTCACCGTAGTGAAAAAAAATTGCACAGCTATTTAGTTTTTTTTGGGGGGGGGGGAGGGGCACCATTGCCTGCTCGTCCGAATGGGGAGGAATACTGTAGAAAAGGTTGGGAACCACTGGGTTAGAGCTGCGAATGAACCAAACTAAATTAAAGCAGTAGTCTTGAGTTCAACGATCTCATTATGTAGATTAAAAATTCAAACGTTCGAACATTTAAGAAACGTAATACTGTTTTAAAGAAAAGGCAAGACCCAATAAAAATGACTTCACTCTGCGTGGGCAATACATTAAGCCTAATCAGTAGACATGGCAAGGACTGACTTCCACATTCGGAGGTGAGAATCGGTTTCTATCAACATGCAGCGACTCTATCTGCTATGGCCCTCTAGAGTCAAAGAGCAGTAATTATTTGGCAGCAACAAGACAACCAGATAGCTGTCTCTCCTCTCTCTCTCTCTGTTTCTCTCTGTCTGTCTATCATCTCAGTGTAGTGGCTTTCATCAAGAATAGATGAGTTATTACCCGGCTGACAACAGCCTCGTTTATGAGCCCCTTATTGGCGCCACCTGCTTCGAGGCATTATCTGCATTTCCTGCGCCTCGGCGGGGAGTTTAGTTGTCTGGACGACAGCTACCAAGAGCGCCGTTGCACCTGTCAACAGCCACGGTCACACAAATATATATAGCGATAAAAATTGTCCGCGGCGCAAAAATGGCGTCCACTATGGCCAAAATAAATTATTCCGCCACCAAGAATAGGAGCGATAAACGCTCAACAACGATGTTGGTCTAGTACAGGAGAAAGAGTGCAACCCGTATCCGGTTCGAAAACGAAATAGGTTCATTTTTCAAATATGGAGGCTGCGTAGTTGGCTGGATCATGCAGGACTTAGTTGCGTATAGTTTCCGATGCCATATTGATGTCACTCGTGTTGCGGGTCTGACAGGGAAACAGAATAGCCAAGTTTCTGAATCAATGCCGGTTATCTAACCACTGTTCTAGTATAAAATGTACTGGAACAGCGTACCTTCCGACATGATCCATGATGCCCTTCCGGTTACTTAACAAAAGCACCCTCTGGCGGTAATCGTTGAAAGCAGGTACTAGTTTCACCGAAATGTTTATCGTTGTCAAAGAAAGGGTGGTATTACCTATATTCAATGCTGATATAAAGACTTTCATCGTTAGGCTTTCCTGGCTGTAAACATTTGACATTCCAAGCTTATGAAATGTTGGGATATTCTTTTAGTACTTGTTCACTGACATAATGTGGTTAGGCTCTAATGGTTTTTACTTGAGGATGAATAAATAACAAGATAAGTGTAACACGGTATTGTTTTTCTTGAAATAAAGTCTTTTTTTTTTCGAAGTCTGGGGAGTACCCTGTATTTATCTTGTGCTGGATGAGTGAGTTGATTTTGCCATTCTTTTTAAAGTTGGATTTGTACGACGAAATGTGGTTAGTTAAATTCTGTTGGGTCGTCCCTATGTTAGTCGCCGTGCATGTGGGTTCATTCCACGGAATTTGATAAACAACGTTTTTTGTTTGTTAATGCTTATTGGTCATTGATCGATTGGTGCACCTGGTGATGTACGATTTTTAATATTTTGTGGGTAGAGTATAGTTTTCTGCGGTTTTCTATTGCACTTGAAAATAAGGCATACTAGTAAAGCTAAATAGCTAAATGGTTTGGTTTACTATCAACTAGTCTTGCCAGGAGAAGGAGGGGACGCCATTATCAATGTATATCTGCAAGTTGTACACTATTTCTTGTTCAAGTAAAGTATTATCCGAGTGCAGGGTGCGTAAATCCTATTTATTTCGTTAATAACTACGTTTTTCTCGTAGAGAGCGTCCTCAAATGAGTGTAAGGGCGCGTTTACGTAATGACTCGCCTTTGCATTCTCGCAGCTAGAATTTAATCGAGATGGCAAAGGTGTCGTTGCCATGATAACAACGCTATTTGGATTAGCTAAATCCGACATCGTTTGAGTAAATGCTTGCAGTCTTATAATCCGTGACAATAAGGTAAAGAATTTCGTCTGACGAACCAAGTTTCCCAGTCGCTTCTAAACTCGCGATATTGACTGATTTCGTTGTGAGTCGGTGCAGCTAAAACTGCCGCCATGTTGGAATTTCAGATGATTTCTAGCTTCTAGCTGCGAGAATGCAAGGGCGAGTTCCTGCGTAAACGCGCCCTAATAAGTGTACATTGGTTTCCTATAAAAGTGGGTGAACTCAACCAACACAACACTGTTAAGTCCACCCATTGTAGGAAACAAATGCATGCTAAAAGATTCAGTCAGTTAATTTATCGATCCCCTCTACAAGAAAAACGTGTTATTAACGAAATAAACAGGATTTACGCTCACATTATGAATTAAACTTTACTTCATCTAGAAACAGTGCACAATCAGTGCTGCAACTAACGTTTTCGAAGGAGGGGTGCAAGGGCAAAATGTTGGGCCCCCTTCTCAAGAGGAACACAATTTTGGGGACAAATGGGCTCCCAACCCAGACCAAACACGTGAATTCCGTCCCTTTTGGGTCCCTGAATCGCAAATTTTGGGCCCCCTGCCGCCTAGGTCCGGGTGCCTTGCACCTTTAGGACCACCCCTAATTGTTGCACTGTGTGCACCCGCAAAATCCACCAGTACGTGACCACTTTATGCCAGTAAATGACACACTAAACTAAACCATGCGCAATGGCTGTTTGCCGTGACGTCATCATGAGTTAGCCAATGACGAACGAGAACAACGGCTGTTTGGCCGTCTGATTGGACTAGCCCAGTCACGTGATCAGCGCGTCATAGCAAACAGCCATGGCGCGTGGTATAATGTATCCCAACATTTCACAAGCTAATTAGAATTTCAAATTTTTCCTGCCTGGGCAACGCAGCATAAATATCTGAAGGAAAGGCCCTTGCCTCACTTCCAAGCCTGCATTCGCAGAAAAGAGGCCGCGGTTGCCCTAAACTGTCAGGTTTTGCCCTGACTTAACATCCGATTTTAAAATTAGTTTAAAAATGTCATGACGGTTTTCGTCGATTGTATGCGTTCTTGTTTTTATCCATTTCTATAGACTTGAACGTGTTTAATTTGACTTTGAATTTGATAATGGGGCACAAATAACCTCGAAACGTCGCATTATTTTGTAAAATTTTTACACTCCGTTGGCTTTAAATCTTTTTAATCTGAGTTAATGCTATTTCTACCTTTCTTCACTGTAACCACACCTTTATTGCTAAAAGGGTCAAAATGGTGAAATAAAACGCCTTTCGGCCAAACGCACTGCTGCACATTAACTTTGGATGGTAATTTGAAAACGATGATAATAACAAAATTTGTACGTATTACAGACTCGTTATAAACTCCTCCCCCACTTCCTTCCCAAAATTGTACGGAAATTCCAACCAACCATCCCCACCTACACAGTTGGAGAAGCAGTGTCGGATTGGGCCGCCCGGGAATTTGGGGATCCGCGGGAAGGCCCTCACGGTAGAAGGCTCTTGTTTAAAAAAAAAAAAAAAACTATTTCGAAAAATGTGAAATGAATTCGTATGAAAATTGCATCTGAGTTGCAGGAAAACGTTTCACATTCGCACTGATTTCTATAAATATGCTAGCTTACAGAGCTCTGCCCCGGACTCTTTTCTCCTCCCCCTCCTCGTCCCAGCTACAGTTGGCCATTCTTTTTTTTTTTTAATTCGAAATGAATTGATATGAAAATTGCATCTTTAATTGCTGGAAACCTGTTCAAATTCACCGCCCCGGGGTCCCCCCCCCCTCCCTCAACACACACAAACTACAGAAGTCCCTTGTTTCAACTTGAAAAATTGTAAGTGAATTCCTATGCAAATTGCTTTTCTAAGCTGCACGAAAACGTTTCAGAATACTTTAGCTTGCGGCTCTTTCCCCAGCGCCCCCCCCCCCACTCCCTTGCGAGGCGCCCCGAGGCCCCTGCAGTACATTCCCGGTGAGGCCTAACCCCTCCCAACACGATCCTGTGGGGAAGGAGGTGAAAAAGGTGAATTAACAGGAGACAGTAATTTGAAGTATAAGGTTTTTGGTTCCAACGCTGCTAAGCGTTTCTTCCCTATATCTTTCCATGTCTGGTGACTCCGTCCATTCATATTATTTCCATTTTTAGAGGTATACTCCTGGAAACCACAAATGCATCAGCTTTAATCTCGGAACCTTGATTTGGCAGGCCAACGACTCGGTTGTCTTGTAGACGTTATCGATCCTTTTTCCACAAAAAGGGAAATAAACAAATTTGCTTCTCTTATGATTGCTTCGTGCACCCGCCTGTCATTAGCAATTGACCTACAATCGACTCGGCAAACATCATGTCTGCGTGTTGGTGTTAATCGATAATCACACCTGTAATGCACGTCGACTGGCTACCTTGTCCTCAATTTGGCTTAATGCTATCATCCCGTCTGATGGCAGTTGACTTGGGAGCTGATTTATTGCTTCGGGCTTTGTTGTTGTCTGTTACCAAAAGACTCATGCAATACATACATTGTCCTTTCTCTCTGCTTTTACGTCGGTTTCAACGCCGCCGAACTGACCTGCCTGCTTGTTCGATACTCTTTTGTTGTATACTTCACCTGAATGCGTCAATAATAATTATCTCAAGGTTACTAGCGAGACCTCTTCACTCAGTTCCTGCGTGATAACGTGGCGTGATACGGGCCGTTTGGCTGAATGCGAATCGCGGCTTGTGCGTGCCATACAGTCATGCCGGATTGTGCAACGTGGAAGAAAATCTTTCCCCCTATTCTCTCTATACGGCTTATCACCGTAAACTGTTTTCCACCCATCTACTATATCTACGATATCAATAATGTCTTATCCTGGGCGTCTGAAAACAAAATTACTTTCAATGAATCTAAATTTCAGGGCCTGCATATTGGCCACAACAACCCAGGAAATCCTTATAGTGTTAATAATTAGGTCCTTCAGAGCGTTCTCAAAGTCAAAACGTTAGGAGTTCTCAGGGCGCGTTTGCGCAACGACTCGCCTTTGCATTCACCGCAGCTATATCACACGCTGTGACGTGCATATCACGTGACTGGGCTAGTCCAATCAGACGGCCAAACAGCCGTTGTTCTCGTTCGTCATTGGCTAACTCATGGTGACGTTACGGCAAACAGCCATTGGGCATGGTTTAGAATTGAATCGAGGATGGCGATGGTATCGTTGCCATGGTAACTACGCTCCCTGGGTTTGCTAAATCTTACATCGTTTGCGCAAATGCTTGCAGTCTTATAATCCGTGACAACAAGCTAAAGAATTTCTCCTCACGAAACAATTTTACCAGTCGGTTCTGAACTCATAGGATTGACTGTTTTTGTTGTGGACAAGCTGAACTAAAACTGCCGCCATGATGGAATTTCAGATCATTTCTATACCACACGCCACGGCTGTTTGCTGTGACGTGCATATCACGTGATTGGGCTAGTCCAATCAGACGGCCAAACAGCCGTTGTTCTCGTTCGTCATTGGCTAACTCATGGTGACGTCACGGCAAATAGCCATTGCGCATGGTTTAGCATCTATAGCTGCGAGAATGCAAAGTCTTGTGACAAATGATCTGAAGCAGGCTGACCAATGTGTTGCTGCTGCCAAAAGGCCTAACATGATCCTGAGCTAACACCTGGCGAACCCTGTCTGTATACGGTGTATGTCCGCCCGCATTTGGAGTTTGCTGTCCAGGTTTGGAGTCCCTTCCTGCAAAAGGACATCCAGGTTCTTGAAGCAGTTCACAGGAGAGCCACAAAATTGGTCCCTGACTTAGCGACCATTTAATACGAGCAAAGACTGTCCAAGCTGAAACTTATTACACTGGAGGAACGGTGTGTCCGTTGAGACCTACTTGTGATCTACAAGACTGCACAGGTCTGAAGGTGCTAACCCTTCTGGCTCTTTAGCCCGTCTTCATGTCTTGGAACCAGAGACCATTTTTTCAAGCTGGAAAAACCCTTCACCAGGCTGAACACGCCAACCGCCAATCCATCTTTCCCACATTCAACTGAATGCAGAATAGCACATGCTGTGGATTCATTCCTTTGGAATCCGTCAGTCAAATTTGACCGCTGAGTCTGTGTATCACTCCTTCCCTAAAATATTTACCTGCCTGGTCAGGTATGAGCATCGGCGAACGACTTGTTTTTAAAAGCAGAATCACTTAAATCTTGCCTACTAAAGTTGGAATTTTACATATCTTTTGCATTACCAATACCGCCCAAAGCATGGTCTTTTTTCCCCCTTTTCTCTAAGAGTTGAGAGCAAAACTAGGGGACAAACCTGAGGCACAACCTTTTTAGCAGGGCTGTAGGAAGTTTTTTCCCCTTCGTGTGGTCAGTGTCTGCAATGCATTTCAGCGAGATGTGATTTTGGCACCATCCTTACGAATATTTGAAAGGAGGTTGTCAAATACAAAGAATGTACCTTCCCAGTTATTAGATACATCTAACTTGGTCTCCGTTTTACTCGGCAAAAGTCTCTCGCCCTTCCTTAACCAGTTACTGTGCAACAAACATTACATTATCATATTACAAACATTATATTATATTATATCTTGATGAAGAAATTTCACGTGTCATATGGTGACAAGTGAAATTTTTTCATCTAGATGGCTGCTCACTGGGCTTCACTGCAGTCTCTGGATGCTACAACGGGTGCTTCTTTGTATCTTCTCGCTGTACCTGTGTTTTTTCCCCCCAATGAAACATGTTACCAGGATTCGGTTACTACCACTGTAAAGTATTTAAAATCCCGTAAGTTTCAGGGGTTGTCAGGGATCCCCAAAAGTAAAAGAAAAAAATCGTTTGGAATGGAGAAAAACATGCAACAATGTGATTCTTTAAAGTGTATGACAAAATAAGACCAAGCACGGTGTAGAGTAATCGATATTTAAAGACGATTTGAAAGCGAGACGTAACAAGACCAAGATGCAACTACAAAACCAGGGTTCCCACCAAAATACTGAAATAATTTCCCTGAAATAAAATTCCGTAAGTTTCAGGGGTTGTCAAGGATCCCAAAAAGTAAAAGAAAAAAAATCATTTGGAATGGAGAAAAAAAATGCAACAATGTGATTCTTTAAAATGTTAAATGACAAAATAAGATCAAGCACAGCATAGAGTAATCGATATTTAGAGACGAACTGACAGCGAGACGTAACAAGACCAAGATGCAACTCCAAAACCAGGGTTCCCACCAAAATTCTGAAATAATTTCCCTGAGTTTTCCAGATTTTCCAGATTAGGTGAGGCCGATTTTCAGGTTATTTACCGAAATTTTAGGAAGGAAATTTTTCCACACATTTTACCACTTTCAGTTGTTTTTAGGGATCACTTAGTGCAAAAGGGTAGCTCGATTTAATGAAGTTTTAGATGTCAACACAGTAGTAAACGGATACATTTTGTTTTACCAAAAGTTGGTCTTAACAAAATACTAGCTGATGGTGTTTGATGTACCTTTGAGCCGTTTGGCTGGTACTGTTCCCCTTAGGTCCGTAATGTTAGGGTGTTACTATGTACATGTTAAACCTTCAATAGGCCTGGTTCTTCTCACTCTAACTTAACCTGAATTCTTCTAACCTTGAAGTTTTTTTAACCCCATGCCTACAACTGCCCTAAAGTTCCTAAACTCAGTCTTAGCATCTCTTTCACTTACAATTGGGCCAGTGAGAGATTGACTCGGCGCGCTACGAATATCGTTTGTTTTTGTCTAGTTGGATTGGTGCACACTGTGGGCAGTGAAGTCAGGCGAACCTACGCCATCGGTGTAGCAGTAATCGAAAACCAAGAGTGCACCTTGCATGCACCAGAAACAGGACATGTACTCCACGACTTAAACACTCGAAGATAACATCAAGTCATTCTCTGCCTGGCACAAGTCTTGCTATTTTTGACACCTTCTAGTGGACGCCAGGAAATATTAGAAATAATAAGGAGCCGATCTTTGTGATAATGAAACTCTTTAGTTTGTTAGTTTTATCATATCAAAAACTAAAACTGGTAAAAGGGGCCGCCAAGTTCCGAATGGTTCGGCCCTTCAAAGGAGTGATGTCAACACACCAAAACATTCGCCAAGTTAATCGCACCGCTTAATAGTTCGAATGTTAAATGAAAACTAGAACATTGCTACTTTGGATAGCAATGTTCAAGTTTTCATTTAACCTACAAAGTATTATTCGGTGCGATTAAGTTGGCGAATGTTCTGGTGTGTTGATATCACTCCTTTTTTTAAAATTGTCTATTAGACTCAACTCTACTACCGTGCAGATGTGTAATAAAGTGGCACGTCAACAAAAAATTGGTTTTCCATAATTTGATACTACCTTGTGCCTATAGGTCGAACCATTCTCAAATTGGTCACCTCTTTATAGGTTTTTGGTTTGGTTTTAATTTGGTTGTAATTTGTTTTATTTCGTTAGTTTTGGTGTGTTGATATTACTCCTTTGAAGGGCCGAACCACTCTCAACTTGGTGGCCTCTTCACCAGTTTTTGGCTTTGTTTATTTTGCTTTGTTTTTAGAGTTGGTTTATTTTTCGTGAACTGGACGTGAATACAATTTCTTTGGCAACGTTGTTTAGATTTATCGTGCTACACTAGTGTGTGTTTCGGCACGCACGTCAGTATACACGTTGTCATTGTCCCGAACTTTGGCTGTCCAATGAGAGACGATGCCGACAATACTAACAATTATAACAATATTTTCGTACTTAAGCGCCACCCCACACCATCCTCGTTACACCCACAGGCTGCAAACCATAAAAAGTACGCAGTTCGTATCGTACTGCAGCCATTCGTCCAATTTCATAGCTGGAAGCCTTCCCTTTATCTCGGTATCGATGAATAATCACTAGGGTGACGCTAAAAAAATTGATTTTAATTTTTTTTAGAAATTGTTGGACCCTACCCTCCAAAGTTGTTCCTTTTATGGTAGAAACTATGCAGAAAAAAATTGGAGGAAAAATATTAATATTTAGAGGTAGCTCAAGTAACCTGAAATTTTATGTATTCAGCTTGTATAGTGCCGCTACTGTAACATCTCAAGAAATAATGTGTTCTCACTTAATGAACGATTGATTGCATGAATTCTTGCATTTTTCAATTGTTCATGTTTCAGTCAGGTTCAGTGTTCGATATTTATTAGCTTCAGCCATTCATCCAGCAGGCCCAGCAAGCATCTAGGAAAACTCGGTGGTTACCTTTTAACACTTCAACGAGAACTGCAGCGGAGGTTCGTTTCTGTTTAAGATTCCGCTGAATTCCTGAAATAATGCAACCCCCACATTCAACGTGGACATTCACACGTTTCATTGACCTCACAACCTCTACAGCTTTCTTGTAGGTATCTTCTTATGTTAATAGGTCATATAGAAGGAACTGATTGGAAACTGCATTACTTCAAATTACACGTTATATTTGTTGCTTGCAAAATTCTCAAAATTTACTTCTCAAAAGGATTTGAGGTCGACACCGATTCACTTTGAAAGGTCCTAGCTATCTCTTCCTTTCTCCTGGCCTTACCTGTAAGCTACTTTGTAGATGGAGCGAACTGCATATTATACAGCGAAAGCGACATTAGGTATTCCGACAAACATCACAGGTGCTGATGATACGAAGTATTTTACACGAACCTGTTCAAAATCACAGGTGCTTTGCAAGCTTTTCCTAAGCTGCTTTGGAAATGGCAGCGTGAATGCTTTAGTCAAGAATGTTATAACAGGAAATCGATATTGGTGCATTTGGTGCTAAAGACTAAAGGAATTGTCGTCCATGCATTCAGATATACCAGAATGGCAAATATTCACAGGTCGCAAAGCCCACTCTCTCGACGAGTAAGCTTGAACTGGGACCAGAACATCGAGATGTTGAAGGAGTTAAGGACTTTAGACATCCACCTTGCAATGCATTTCTCCGGCAGCCACGATTCACAATCTTCGAGTAGGAACTGCACCCAAAAAATCATAAGCTCACAGATTTCTCGGTAATCATCTCTCGGGTGTTCCTCCTGGAGCTGTTTCTTGGTAAATTCCAGGATGATTTCCTTGTGTTCTCCAACAACTTTAAAATATCCAGGCCATTAACACCTTTCTGCAATCTGCCTTTATCTATGAACACCAACTGTGCTTGAAGTCGTTTAAAAAGAACTTCGGGAACTGAGGAAGACCCCCCATACAAACTTGGAAGCTGGCCCTAAATTATGAGTTCCATAGCACTGTGACGACAGGCTAAGTAAAGATTTTTGCCGAGCTACTGCTCTACGATGATGAAAGCACCGTGGCTGGCCATTGTTTGAAGTCTTGGTATCGAAGCACATATTAGCCGCCTTGCCTTGGCTACCCCAATCTTCAATGCTTGATGAACAGCAGCTGCTTTGGCTTCTCTTGTTCCCACCTGAAGTTTGGCGACATTAAGTAATTGAGAAGCTCGTTTTCATGACATGAGGAGTATTGATTTTTTCCCTCAATCGAATATCTTGTCAGTTTTCCATCCCAGTGCATGACTAAAGGAACATGTCCTAGAAAATCTTCTATGAGCTTGGAAAATTCACAGCGCAACATTCCATTGTTTTTCGTTGTATGATGTGACTGATGTCATGATTCAGATCAGTGTTACTGATGCCACAGCATTAGCTGTTACTGTTGGCAGTTGCCGCAAGGATAATTGCCGCCTTTCGACTTGAAACTTGTAAAAATAACTTTTGTTAATCACTGTTTCCAGCTGATCCTTTCATCTAAGTCCACCAAAGGCTGGACTTGCCCATCTTATTCTAAACTGAAGATGCTAGCACTGCAGTTAAACTGTAGGCTTCTCGGAGTTGCTTTAATCGCCGACGCCTTGCAAACATCTTCTTGCTCTCTGCCACCCTGTTCTCCCTTTTGGCGAGATTTTCGTCCAAACCTACCAGTGACCCTCGTCATCCTAGCTCTCGCTGAGCTAGTAAGAACTGCTTGTCTTCATCAATAGACATCATACCGAGAGCATTGGCCTGTGCTCAAAGCACAATGTATTGAACAATAACGCGAGAAACTTCAACTTCTTTGAGCTACCTCTAAATATTATTCAATTTTGCTCAAATTTTGCGAGAATTATTTTTTTATGTATTGGAACAAAATCAGAGGGTAGGACCATAAATATTTGCAACTTCGAAAATAAGTGCCACCCTAATAATCACCCTACGGAAATTAACATGGGGATGAGCGGACTAGAATTAGCTAGCTAGCTAGTAGCTAGTTATTAGCTAGCTAGCTAGTTACACATTTGCAACGTTATTGAGGGTCAGATTTTGCATTGAAAGCAGCTTAGCCGGATTTCCTACACGAATTAATTTTTGTCAGGTGGGTCATTGCTCTTGATTTCAACACAATTTAAGCGTTTGTACCGCATTATTATTTTTATCCTAGTACCTGAAATTTGCTCAACTCTGCTTCAGGATATTAGACACTGACGCTGTGGCGTCGCGCTACAATGGTTTACAACCTCGACAATTGAATTGATGTGATGTTTGTTGTGATGATTGTTACCTAACTTGGCGCGACACACTAGCGTGTGTCTAGACATAACAATCCTGGATGACTGGCGAAAAAAAAAGAAGGGTCGGCAATATTAGAAAAGGAAAAGGCCACGCTTTGCTTTAATGCTTTAATGCTTTATTCGAGTCAAAATGGCCTTGAAGCCGTACACTCGATCAAGGAGACTTAAATACTCGACCCCAATCTCGAGCCCAATTGGCTTTCCGTCCCACTTAAATACTACTTAAATCTAACATAACACACCCAGTACGCAAAGTGGCCGGTAACAACAAGAATGTAACAATCGCTTTAACAACCACGTTAAACTTACGGTACACGACGCTTATCATTGCTACTACATTGCAAAGTGATCATACGAATGTAAGCCTATTTACGAGCCCAGTTGGCTTTCTATCCTGTTTAATTGCAAAGTGATCGGCAACGCTCTGTAAATGAAAACAAAACGATATCAGGCATTGTCGGAGATTTACTTTCTGCCTCTCCCAATTAAAAAAAAAAAAAGGCCAAAGCCGCCGGGCTAAAGGTTTGCCTTTCTTCTACAAAAGCATACCGTATTTACTTATTTCCCCATAGAAATATTCAAATGTCAGTACTTGGAGACCGGGTATGGAAAATGGGTCGGGGCTGCGTGGGGGTTGGGATCGCTGATTGAGTGAGCGAAGCGAACGAAAATCAGCGTTTGTTAGCCAGTGTGCGCAAAAAACTGATTGGTCGGGTTTCCCATTTTTGGGTGGATTTTCATTAGTTGGTGGGTTTCCTTCTAACACCATTCGTGCGTAGCAAGGGCTTACTCTATAGTCTGTTCCACATTATTTTTGCAGGAAACTGATCGTGTGACGTCACGCTGCCGTGCACTACGAGTGCAAAATCATGCGGATACCACATTTGTAGACTCTGCAGAGTTACTGTTAGAGTTTACGAGTGGAATATTTTACACGTTTTTGCACTCGTAAGGAAACGTGGCGTCATACAATCAGTTTCCTGCAAACATAATGTAGAACAGACTATAGTAAGTAGTTTAATTTGGAGTAGTTTGCAAAAGTGTTTAGGGACTTTATGGAAAAACTTGAACACATCGTGTGTTGATACTGGTAGTAAGACTGGATCGCTAAAAAAAAATGTGAGTTTTGCACTGAGGTGTGGCTTGCAAATAAACTTGTATCCGCCTGTCTTCTTTATGTTCCATACTCGTTGATGTCCTCTTGTTTACGAAGCATCGCTCTTCCTCGCCCACCATTTCCGGATACAAGTCACGTAACGCAGGGAACGCTTTCCTGAATCAATACAATCATTATGGCTAATGACACGTTCTATGGTCGGGAATGTAAAACACACTGTGACACACTCTTTTCGTGATAGTCTGAGGGCGTCACGAAACTCTTCAAGAGAGACATGAACAAGTATTCACCTGGCATAACTAATGCGCTTTTGCTCTTTTAATATTTTTAAAAACGTAAAATGTTTAAAATCTGTCATCGTGGTCGTTTGTCGATAATAATGAAGCTTTATCACTTAAAATCTGACTCTTGTGCGAAAATCAAGGTCGATTGGCCTGACACACGCATGCAGGACAGTAAACATTTAAATAAAGTGTCACGCTAACGTGGTGTATGCTTTGAACTGAAGGATAATACGTGATTAACAGATACTACTATAGATGTACAAATATTGCCTAAAATATGCTGATTAGCTACTAAAGTCCGGTGTTATATCGAAAGACTAATACACGTCAAACAAACAAAGTTACTAAAGTTAGTAGGCCTGCCACTAGGTCGGTTCATGGTGGCTGACAGGTGTCAGAGTTAAGCCTATCTGCTTGATGAAGATGGTCTGAGCGGCAGCTGAAAATGGGACATAACCACCGGGGGTGAAAGGGAAGGCGTGGTAGAGGAGGATATTCATCCGTATTTTCATGCCAAAATGTATAAATAGAAAACAAAAACGAACTAGTTTGATGTTTTAGGCAAGGTTTAACTAAACCGAAGTCAAACCAGGAAAGGGATACGGATATAGTCTGTTCCACATTATGCTTGCAGAACACTAACTGCATGATGCCACGTTCCCTTGCACTACGAGTGCAAGAACATGTGGATATTACAATTGCAGGCTCTACACGGTTACTGTCAGAGTCTACGAGCGGGATATTTACATGTTTTTGCACTCGTAGTGGAAGAAAACGTGGCGTCATACACTTAGTTCTTTGAAAACATAATGTGGAACAGACTATAAAAGAGGTTGTATGAAATCTATGCCTGGTCTAGATTACGCACTAACAAATGACAAAGCCCGTTTCACACCAGAAACTGTCACGTAGTCTACATAGCTGTCTCATAGTTATACACACTAGCTACATACGCAGTACTGCTATAGTGTGTTACCGCGACTACACTAAGAACTTTGACGTACTAAACCGTAGTAGGTGAACCTAAGGCCGTACAAGACAGGAACAGACTGGAAAATTGGGATTCGATGTTCAAAATTCGGGCGCAACGATTTGCCCGCAGGGTCAGATTGGGAGGGGTCGGGCCTCCCCGGTATTGTATTACAAAGGCTTCGGGGAGCCTCCCTGGGTGGGGGAACCCTCGGGAAGATCCGCATGATACCTTATTTTGAAGAAGTTTGCGTGAATTTCAAACGTTTTTAACAACTTAAGAGATGCAGTTTTCATACATAAGAATTCATTTAAAATTTTTCAAATGAAATTTTCCGACGAATTTATTCCAATTTTTTTTTAAAGGTTGCTATGAAACAATGGCCCTCTGTAGTTGGTGGGGGTAGTTTGGGGATGAGCTCTGTAAGTTAGTTTATTTAAAAAAAAATCAGAGTGAATTTGAAACGTTTTCCTACATCATAGGAGATAGGAGAACTTTCATACGAATTCATTTCAAGATCTTCAAAAGAAATTGTTTTTCTTTTTTGTAATGAGAGCCTCCTGTAGTGGGGACCTCCCCGGAGATCCTGGGTTCCCAGGCGGGCCAATCCGACACTGTTTGGCCGGATATACACAATGTGATTATCAGGCTTCAATGACGTGAGTTAATGACGATTATATACTTGGGTTGTACCCCGCAACCAATCAATTACAAAAGCAACTTTTAACTGTCAAAGTTCAACGGTATTCTAAAGTCCTTACAAGACAAAAGACAATTTCATGCGAAGCGATGCGTTACGGGGCCCAAAGAAGAACGATAATTTGGTCGGACAAGAAGCAACAATACGCCATTTTTCGCTAAACAAATTTACTTCCGGTTGAGGCCAAGGATTAAATGAAGGAAACGTCCATGTTGCAGGAAGGAGACGGCAATCTACAGTAAGGAGACGGCCATGCTGGTGTTAATGACGTCATATCACACCAGAAAAGCGCATCTATAAAATAAGACGGTTGGCTTGCTCGATTAACGAAAATTCATAAAAAAAAAAACCTAATCTCCGTTTATTATAGTTTACTTTTTTACGAAAGTAAATGCTTTTTTTTTTCGTCCGCTACCAACGTAAAGAGAGAGGTTTTATTTTTTTAAACTCCGTTTTGTGCAAATCCACTAGTCACGTGCTTCCCTGCAGCACACTGATTGACTGTTCGGGCTACTTTGGCGGATTGCTGAATATGACATCACACCACGGGTCCCAACCAGTACATTTTCACAAACACAATACAACCGGAAGTCAGAAATGAACCATCTTATCTAGTCGCTCCATCTTTGACCGGGCCTACAAGGTCAAAATTGCTGCACTCAGCCTAGAGAGTGTGGCGTTTATTGACAGATTTTGACTTCTTTTGCAAACCATCCTGCGACGCCATGGAGCCGCGAGCAGCCAGTCTGGCTGGGGCTTAAGAGCCCACGATCCGCCGCTCCGAAGTTTGCAACATTAAGTTTCCATTATAAAAGTTCGCTAACGACGCTGAAGGGAGTGCAGAGTGATCGGGCTAAGGAAAACAAAACAAACACGCTTTTGAAGCTCACAGATCGTGTAGGTCGAAGTTCGATAAGTAGAAGTTTGAAGTCCTGTATATGCCTACGCACGTACAATCTGTATCCACGATAATTTTTTAACGCATTATCCAATTCAGTTCAAACTTTCCACATCCATTGTGTCTTCTGATACGATCGGAGATTTCCGGGGGTTCAAATCCACAGGCTTTACGTGATTCAAATCCACAGTCCAGGCAACAATGTGCCAGGCTGTTTCTTCTTTAATGTTTAAAACATGTCATAAACAGACATGCTGATCTTAAAGTTTACCACTACTACGTAAAGTTTGCAAACGGAGAAACCCATTTCTTATTAGCAAACGTTTAAATAGGCTAAGCAAAATAGTTCTGAAAAGAACAACGCAAACCAGGTCCTTTTTAAATAAATTTTGACTGGTGGGGATTCAACCTCAACCCACTCTGCTAGCTAGGGGGTGTGGGGAGGGCTGTAAATGACCCCAGCGGAGTTCGGAGCGGTTTAAAGGCAATTAAAGGCACTTTTCTCCCTGTTGGCTTACCTGCAGGCTTACCTGTATGGCTCAGTTTTGCAATATTAATTCAGACGCGTGTAAATGTTGCGAAGGCATTCATTTTCCTGTTTTTACCCTAGAGAGAAACTGTTTTGCTGTATTCATTCTTACTTATGTAAATGTTGCAAATGCTATTTCGCGCAGGATGCTTGAATATAGTGAGAATGTATATCCTTTTAAATCCAGTTTGTGACTGCTGGAGAGCATATTTTTTTTAATACAGAATATTAGCAGTTGTAGCCGGCTTAACCTGGGCATTTGTTTCGCCCGTGGTTCTTCCCCAATTTTCGGTAGGCATGGCCTAAACGTTGAATGCGACAGGCAATTTTTCTTTTTGGAGTACTCCCCTTTTCCTCACATTGTCTACCTCTCCTCTCCCCCTTTCTATCATCCTACCCGTTCCTTTACTTTCCTTCTCCCCTACGCCAAACGTAGTTGAATTTTGATAGATAATTGAATTAATTACTGCCTCTCCCACTCCTCCTGTCCCCCTCTTCTCCTTTTGCGAGATTTTGCAAAAACTGATTCAGTCTCCATCCCAAAAAAACCAAAACACTTACCTTCTAGGTTCAGTTATGCATGTATAGGTTATTACCCGCTTTCCGAGTACTGAGATTAACAATGTCGAGGCCCCGCAGGGGCCGAGCCATTGTTGAGCTCAGTACGAGGAAAGCGGGTAATAACCTATTTATCACCCAGTCGCGTAACAATTGAAAAGTGCATTCACTGTCATTGTTGTTGTAACATCGTTCTTGTTCGCTGAAGGGGAAAATCGGCATTAGGATTCTTTTTTTGTGTAAACATTGTTGCGTGCACAGTCGCATTGTCAAGCTTTCTGAGCAAAAGAACGTCAGCACGATTCGTTGTTCGTTGTGTGTGTGCTGCCCCTTTGTCGATCTCAGTACTCCAGGCCTAGGATGTAAATCCCAGTACTGCGGGTCTGGGATGACGGTATCAAGCTTGTTGCATTGTTACAAACATTGTTGTATAGTACTGAGATAGTCTAAACTGGGTGATAAGATAACTTGCTTAATGGTAACAGACGAATTGCCCCCACCCTCCCAATCTCTTTATTTTGTAGCATTAGAATGCCAAGAGCATGGAATGAACACACGGATACTCCCCTTCGACCCCCCTAACCCCCCCTCCCCCCCCCCCCCCTCGCAGTTTGTCGCTTTGGCTTGAGCGATCCGTACCGTGTACGAAATAACTGTCCTTGGCAAGACATGCCGCTGAGATGACCGCGCAGAGCAAATTGTTAGGCGAGGCAACAATGTACCAATTTCAACTTTTCAAGGTAACAGTGTGCCAGTTTCAACTTCTCGCTGGCCAAAGAATTAACACGCTCGCACGTTTTCATTGTTGTGATTCTTGAGCTGGGGGGTTCTTGCGTAGTCGTCGTTTTTGCTGTAAAACTTTGCCTTATAGTGAAGATTTTCTTAAATCGCAGTTGCTTTCTATTTAGTTGACATTGTCGACACAGAATTTAATCCATCTCAGCTCCATCAGTGGTGGGCAAGTTTCAAATCACTGGTGAGCAAGTTTAAGTCACTGTTAAGGCAATATTACCCACCAGTTATTATGTTAAAAAAGGCCCTGGTGCACACCATTAAACTATTCCCGTCGTAGCTTCCAGAAACTGCTGCAAGAGCTGTTTCACTCGGGCACCTTACATTTTAAATTGTTGTTTGACTTTTGCTGAAAACCTACTAATAAGTGGACTATGGCCACCTCACCGCCATGGTCGCAAAGTACTCCAAACATTCACTAACGCGTGAATAAATGTGTTGCGCCCCTGGCATTGGTTCGGCAAGCTTTACATCGTGGAACTTTGCTTTGATCTTACTGTTCCTCAATCTCAACTTAAAAGTTTTATCAACATTAAAGACGATATTTTTGTTTGCCCTGTTTCGCAATTAACGGAGAAAAGGAGGCTTTCCCTTGTCGTCTTTAAGATTTAAGTAAGGTCGACTTGCTAAGTAAATATTGACGGCAGTTAGCTTTTGACCAAAACGTTGCTATAACAACGGCGTTCAACGTTAAATATTGTCAAGAGTCGGGTAGATTTTCTTATTATACGATTTACTGCGGAATTCGTTTCTAGTTCGACATTTTCATTTTATATATTAATCAGAAAATTCTAGTTAAAAACTAGTAGTAATATCGGTGTAATTTATCATTTTTGAGAATCCGCGTGTTTATAATGCTGAAGTTCACCAAATAGAAAGTTACATTAAGTGAAAACACATTCTATCCCAAGAAAGCCGTGAGAAAACAATCATGCAAAGATTGTTATTCTAGACCACCATGCAATGGGGGAAGTGGGAGGACGGGGAGGGCCTAGAAAAAATTCTATTTATTCCTTATTTTCTTCAAAGGTTTTTTGGTGGCGCCATACATTATGCTAAGGAAGAAAAATAATCGTAATGTAAACCAAACTTTGGTCTTTGGTTTCAAAGGACATGTGTTCAATTCCCCGTCAGTCAGTCTGACGTGTAAGTCCAAAAGGCAACGTAAATAGGTTTGCATCCGTTTTGATCTATAATTTAGTAAAACATTAATGTAGATACGTAAAATAATTATTACACTTTATGTTAATTTGTAGCTAGCACAAAAAGGTAGTGTTCATGCTGCCCTTTATTTAAATTAATTGGCGGAGCGAGCGAGCGAAGCGTAGCCTATAACGGACACCAAATTGCAAAATGTTGGTTGGTTAGTTGGTTGGTCCGTTGGTTGCACTTTTTTAGTCTGGGTGGAGCCCAAACGAAAGGTCGGATTGAAATGAAATTTCGCACAACGCTTTATACCCCCAAAAGTATTGCTGAGCCAAAATTTGACGTAAATCGAACAATTATTGCTGTAGAAATTCTGAAATTTTCGAATTTATATCTAACACTCACCATTGTAAATTTGGAGTCGTGAATAGTTAAGGAATTCCGACGAAGCATACACCATACTAATGGTAGTCAAGAGAACTTTAAAAAACACGGCAAATTAAATTTTGGTTGCTTCTTTCTAGCTAATAATCTTTTTCGCCGTAACTCAACGAAATAATAACATTTGCTGCTTGCATTTAACCCCTACAGTAACAAACGCAACCATAAAAACAAAAGGATTCCATTAACGACACACGTTAGTTTCATTTGAAAAAAGAATGCTTTGAAGATTATTCAATTCAACATGGCAACGAAAGTGGCGTCTACACTAGCGTTTGGAATCCCGAATATGAAACCTGAAATCGGCGTATCAAGGCCAAGCGGTATTATAAAACGATACTGACATCAGACGAAACACGAAAGCACGAAACACGAAACAATAATACGCCCGCCTCTCTTAATTCCTGGTTGCCATGGTAACGTGAGGACTAGAAACCAAAACCGTGTTGCATCGCATAAAGGAATAGGCTTAATCATGAACCACTGTTGTAAGCAGCTACTAACGAAAGTAAATCGGAGATAAATATTAGGCCTAAACGCTAAAAATTAGGCCTAAAACCTAAAACTAGGTCTAAAAGCTAACACATTCTAAACCTAAATTGTGATGGTTATTTCTTTCAGATTATATAATAGAGATCGCTGTTGCAGTCAGAGTTAGGAAATAATATATTATCTTGCATTGCGTGATAGAGGTGTGCCAGCTTAACATTTTTGCTGGTGGCGGTGTCAAATCTTATACCAAAGCAGTATTGAGAACCTTTTGAATCTTCTGACTATTGTTAAAAACTATCGTAATGATGATTGTTTGGCTTGCAGTTAAACGCGTTATTACGTGCTGTTTTATTTTTACTCACGGCGATGGCCCACGTCTTCAGCGTTGGCTGCGAAAAGGAGGCTACAAATAACTAAACATAAACTAAATGCTGGAGCAAACGAAAGCTTGTTAACGTAAATTTGACACCTAACATAGACCTACATTAAAATAAAAAGGCTAAAATAAGAAAAAGGCCAGCAAAGAACAGCAGTACGTCACACCAAAAGGCAAACAGCCCAACAAAGCCCATTAAGTATTGCACCCAGATTTTTAAGAATTATTAACAAATCTGGTATCATCATTAAAATAAAAACTAAATATAAGTTTGAAATGAAGATCCGTTCGCTCCGCCTACAATAGGCCCAAAGCCTGTTTCCTAGTGTTAAAAAAAATGTAAGGGGGTTTGGGGAATATTGACGCTAAATACTTAAATTAATAAGACATTATAAAGTCAATATTAATTAAATCTTTACCAGACAAATTAATCAAAAATTAATGTACAGCTAAAAGACTGACACATAAAACGACACTTAAAAGCACTTGTAATCAAGTGTTTCAATTAATGGCTTATTCAGATCATTCATTGATCGACAAATTAAATACAACCAATCGTGTTATCATTAACGACTCCTATTACAGAGTTCTCGCAAAAATACTAAAATTAATTTCTCTGTGTTTTCCCGGTTTTCCCGAGGAGTTGAGGTTAATTTCCACGGTATTTACCGTATTTTTTTTTTTTGCGGACATTTTACCAATATTACTGTTTATAGGGCTTACATACTGAAAAAGTGTAATGGCCCACATTTAATGAACTTGTAGGTGTCAATACACAAATAGGATAACATTTTTTAACGCAGTGTGTTAACACAATAAGTTATTATGCAGTTATGTTTACTAATAACATTTATTACTTTGTTTTTTTCCCTTAGTTTTCCAGGTTTTTTGTGAAAAATCTGAGAATTCCCTGAGTGAGTTTCATCTAGCACCGTCTACCATTATTAGTTCTATGTAGTACTTGATTTCAACAGGCGAAGGAAAGCGGAAAGAAATTTTTTTTTACATAACAAACTAGCCACGTGCCTTCTTAATTATTGAGTGTGAAGTTGATGATTCCACGTGCACCAGGAAGCAAGTGGACAAGGTTAAAGATATCGCTGTCACTAGGTGGCGCCCATCTAACGGTTCAAAATCTGCATTACAAAACGGTCGACGTATAGAAAAAAAGCGCCCGTGATTTCGTTAGGCTTAACTTTACCGCCTGCTTTCGGATGCACGTAGGCGCACCAACTTTACACTCAGTAATTAAAGAGGCACGTGGCTCGTTTGTTATGTAAACGAAAGTTATTTATGTGTTCCTTCGCCTGTTGAAAGTAAGGGTTGGACAGAACAAGATATCGGCAAATGGCTATAGATGCTGCAGCTTGTCATTTGGTGGCAATCCCCCTTTAAATTCCTTGAGTGTTCCAGGTTTTCCTGGTTGGTGGGAACCTTGTATTAGCTCGCCTACAAATTCCCTGATCTCGACTTGAAACTCTGCTTTAAACGTGGCATCCAGCACACCTTTAACCAAAAGCGTTCACAGGGCCCTTGCGTGGGCGGACACAAAATGGCGTGACTCGATTTGGCGAACGACTTGGCAGCCATTGCATTATTAATGAAACAGTTTGAGGACAAGGCGTAAGCCTACCGTACCCTTGACACAAAACTAATCGGAATAAATAATGTTGGAAACAAAAGGATGTAGGAGATGAGGGCGAGGGAAGGTGGGGGGGGGGGGAGGTGCGGAAGCAAAACAGCGCACACAACAACACTGATGAATGATTATTTATGAGCTATACCCAACACAGATTGCCAGGCTGTGTTCTGATATGATGATGCCACATTTTTTCTTGATTTTTAAACGTGTATTTTTGGGGTTCATGGCAATTCAGAACTTCCATAGGATTTTGGTTTAATATTCAATGGTCACCGGATTATTTTTCTTCCCAGGTTAGGGGCTACTGCAGTAGTCCGGTGACAGTCTACCAGATAGCGCGCAAATTGGTGGTTTAATCAGCATAACCACATAAGAGGTGCCAACCAATGATAGTCCTCCCCCCCCCCCCTCCGCAAAGTAAACAAAGCATAATCGGGGAAAAAATGAAAGTACCAATACCTTGCACATTTTATTATGGATTTACACTCATTAGCTCAATATTTAGTGTTCACTCCATTTGCGTCACGAACAGATCGAAGACAGCAGGGTAGGAAGACAAAAGTGACGCAAATAGCTCGTGTTGAACTCCATTTCCCGAAGCACAGCATCGATGCGCTCCTCCATCCTGGTACGACTGAATCGAGTTGCTAGAGGTTCAGACACCATCCTTTTTATCAACATTGTCCTTCAAGATGGATCCACAGTTTTCACAGACATTCAAATGGGGAGAATTAGGGCCACTTTTCATTACCAAAGAAACACAGAGCTTTTTGAGTCAACTTTTGTCTTCCTACCCTGCTCGTCTTCAATCTATTCGTGACGCCACTGGAGAGAACTCTGAATATTGAGCTTGTGAGTGTAAACCCACAATAAAATGTGCTACCTATCGTTACTTTCATTTATTTCCTATACCATGCTCAGTGTACTCTAGGGAGGGGAAGACTGTCGTTGTTTGGCACCCTGTATTAACTGATCATTAGGTTTATAGGAAAGCCATAGTAGGTAAAATCTGCGAAGTAATTTCGTCCCGAGGGAACGAGTGGTCAGAAAATCACAAGTGCACCCGTGGTGCCCTCTAGGAACTAGGAATTGAACTAGCACAACTACAGAGGAGGTTTCCCGCAGTCTTAAACGCTCCTAAACTTGATTTTAGGAACTGCTCAAATATGAAAAAGTGGTCTAAAAATGCAACATAAGGGTTCATGTTGTTTCTAAATGTTTACATGAGTGTATAAAGTTCCGTACGGAACTCGTTATGTACTAGTGATGTTGTCCAATTTAATCAAGTTTAGTTTGGGTTTATCTTAGAACTAAAACGGATGTAAGCTGGTGTTAAAGAAAGAAAAGTGCTCAGTAGCACACTTCCGGGGGCATCTCCTCCCAAAGACCCCAAGTTAAGAGTAAAGTTTCGTAGAATTAGACAAATGAGGCATTTATGAAATTTTCTCTGAGGAGCCAAGGAGAAAGTAAGTACGTAAGTGGTAATTTATTTAAGTCATAAATGACATGAAACTCAATATTGAGCTTGTAAATGCCTATCATACATCGGCCAATCGTACATTTAGCCAAGTTAATTGCAATTACAACTAATTACAATTAAACCCAATTACAAGCAAAAAAATTGCAGAGTTCACATGAGAAGTGTGAAATGATCCAATGTGAGCAAAACTAAATTAAAAAATATCCAACCTAACGAGAAAACTTATGCTGCGCAATATTCTGGCCGTTTCAAACATGCTGTTAAGTTTGCCAAATTTAACAAACAAATGTTTCCTGTTCTGCATTATGAGAGTTGCTTGTCAAATCGCTTAGAAATAGGATAAACAGCAGGGGGCCCAGAACAGAAACCTGTGGCACACCACTAATTACATTTGACGAGGCTGAATTCGATAGGCCAATAACCACTTGTTGGGTTCATCTGGTTACGAATGCCCGAATCCAATCTAAAAGTGGTCCACTAAAGCCGGAAGCACGGAATTTATAAAGCAGCCGCTGTGGATCACCGATTCAATCGCCTTTTTGAAATCGAAAAGTATATTAACATCTGAAGGCATTCCTTGGTCTAAGGCTATCTCGGGTTTCGCTGGACTGATTTCACAATTTTTGGACTGTAGACAGGCCTTGACTAGTCAAGGCTAGATTCCAAATTTGGTTTAAAGATGTTTAATTTTGACGGAGTTACAAGCTCTCAAAGTTGAAAGTTTAACACAGAGATCCTAGGTCGACCCTTACTAACACTGGCAATATAGACATTTGTTTAAGTGGTTATTAGATCAAAACCTTATGACCTTAGCAATGTTGTTTAGCATCATGAGTTAACACTGACAACTTTTCTTTTTTGGTTAGATTGGTTTCTTGTACTCGGACATTTTCCCCCTTTTTTGTTATTAACCCATGCACAATGGCTGGTTGCCGTGACGTCACCATGAGTTAGCCAATGACGAACGAAAACAACGGCTGTTTGGCCGTCTGATTGGACTAGCCTAGTCACGTGATATGAACGTCACAGCAAACAGCCATAGCGTGTGGTATAATTTGTTCCTAAACATGCTTTGCTTGATTTTGGAAACCTGTTTTCCACATTAATTATGTTTTTGTTCCTATTTTTTGGGAAAATGTTCCTTTTTTTTTTTTGTAAGTACGACCCTGACCCACACGCGAGTATTTGCTCTTGTATAGTGAGTTTCGTCTTCCGTCAATCCTTGTAAACTGTACCGAAATAAAAATAAATAAACATCGTGAGAAGGAAACAGCTGTGGAAAACTGCATCAAGCACGTTGGTGCAAACTATTTGAGCAGTGTTTCATCGGATTTAAAACTCTTGTTTTGATCACTCTACTCATGGCGCTATCTCCCATCTAGCACCACAATCCTCTTTGCATATATGAATTAGCGTAAGCGGATTAGTTCAGTGTTACAGGCCAGTTAATGGCCAATACAACAACGATTATAAATGCAAGATTTAGCCATGGACTCCATCCATAAATAGCATTAGTTAGCAATTACGAGGCTAACGAGGAGAGTTCTCATAATAATATTTCGACGAAGACTAATAATTCGGCAGCCAATTTTTAAATAATTGCTTAAATTATCGAAGTGGCAGGCCGAGGAATCTGACCCATTTTAAAGAGTTACTAACATTGGGTGAACCTTTTAGCAAAACTTGCAACGGACGACAATAATGTATCATAATAATTCTAAGTTTTAAGTCACCTCAGGTGCACACGCGCTAAGTAATATCCATGCAGGGCAGGCGTTTTGTTGCCATGGTGAAACGTTTGTTTGGTATTCGTGAAGCGAAACTGCTAGATGTTCCATTTTATGTACGAACAAGTCCGGCAGGACCACTGGACGCTGGTCGGTATTACTGGGCGCTTTACGTACGGTAGTAAAATGCTACTTTACCTGCAGCAGACCTTGCCTGCCAGACCTTTCTCTCAGTTTGCTCTTCCTTTCCAGCAACTCGCCGTTGCCCCGAAGTTATATTGTGTTAGCACCAACTTATTGCAATGTAATGACGATGTACATAATGTAACCAACGTGGTAAGCTCGAGGGTCGCCAATGCTAGGGTAAGGGCGCATTTACGCAGCTACTCGCCCTTGCATTCTCGCATCTAGAATTCAATCGCGATGGCGGAAGTGTCGTTGCCATAGTAACAACGCTACCTGGATTAGCTAAATCCGACATCGTTTGACTATATACTTGCAGTCTTATAATCCGTGACAGTAATATGAAGAATTCCTCATGACGAAATAATTTTCCAGACGCTTCAGAACTCACGTTATTGGCTGTTTTCGTTGCGAGGCGGCAGACATAAAACGCCGCCATATGTTGGAATTTCGGGTGATTTCTAGCTTCTAGCTACGAGAATGCAAAGGCGAGTCGTTGCGTAAATGTGCCCTAACAATTGCTTGTCCACAACCCTCATTTAGTTCCAACTAAGGACAAGAGTATTTCTTTAATTTTATTACTAGAAATTCGTCCTCCCGATTTCCTCCAATTATCCAAACTTCAGTCTTCATGTCCCAAAATTTATAGACATAAAATACCTCCAGATAAAAACGGAAGAGGTGACGATTAGATCGTGGGATTCTTTATATTCAAGGTCTAT